>JAOEHQ010043412.1:0-12084 GCA_025447715.1 Asclepias incarnata | reverse complement strand
ATTTTAGTGTAAAAAATATCCTTCCTATTTAAAAACAAGTTGCTACATTATTTATAAAACTATGGATATGAAAAGAGTTAGAAGGAACTCAAGGAAGTAATATTAGGATTTGTTAAGTTGAAATCCATGTTTCATCCATTTTTTTTATTATTTTTTTTTATAGTTTTTTAACGTGTAATTCGATTTGTTCTCCCCCTCATTGGCCGGGTATTTATATTTGTCATCTGGCCAACGACGTTAAGTTTTATATATATTAGTATATTAATTTGTAAAGGTTTCTTTTAATATTTTTTTCAAGTAATAAAACAGTTAAGGTTTGTTATCCCCGGCCAACGGCCGGGTATAACACTAGTTTATTATAAATAAAAAACTAGCCATATAAAAAACTTAATTCACTAGTATGTTGTTTATGGTTTTATTTATTTATAGATTGATATAACTTATCTATTATTGATTAGTTATTAATTATTATGTTTATTAAAATTTTATAATTTGATTTGTGTTTTCATGTATGTATTGTTTTTGTTGTTGTTTTAGGTCCATAAGAGAGGGTTGGTCATGATTGTCTTCCTCCATGATATTTGTTTTAGATTGGTTTATTTGAAGCTTTAATACTCGGATATTAATATTTCGATGAACAATTAAATTCTGATTCTAACTATCCGTTTATTTATGTGGCAAAAAGTTAGTTTCTTACCAGATATGGACAATCAATTTCACATGAGCACCTTCTCAAAGTTTTTGTCACAATGGAAACTTAATTTTTTCAATAATAATGAATATACAAAAAAATTTTTAAATAATTATGAGATGATGTTTATATACAACCATGTGTTTATGATATGTATATCATTATATACCATAGTTGAAATTCATTTCATTTGTGATGCCTAAGTTACTTGATTAATGAGACTTACTTTTTAAATTCTCTATAGATAGCCTTAGGGGTGTCTAAAAAATCCAAATCCGAAATATCCGAAAGCCCGATCCTAAATTATCCAAAAATTCGGATATCCGCAAATCGGATATCTGAATTTTTGGATTCGGATATTGGATGGACTTTTCAAAAAATTTGGATATTCGGATTATCCAATATCCGAAAATTACATTATACATAATTAGTGATACTTGTGTTGGGCTTGACCCAAATTCATGTTTGGCTTGTCTAAATGTCTAATTTCAAAAAAAATTAGTTCTAGCTGCTGCAGTGTATTTTTTATGGCCGGAAAGAAATTTAAGGATTTTCAAGAATACTGAAAGAAATGAGGAAACTATATGCAGGATTATAAAGGAAAGTGTGAGGAACAAAATGCTATCTATCAAGTGAGGAAAACCAAAAGTGTTACAGATATTGCAAAAAGATGGAACTTGAGGTGGATGAATAATTCATTGATTGCTATCTGAGTAACTTTGTATTAGTTTGGAAGTTCAGATTGTATATTTGGATTGTAGAGAGGAAAGGGTTAACTTGAGGGTGAATGTTCACATGTATGTTGGTAGTATTGAGACCGGGGCATGTCCAAGTCTCATTCCTTGTAACATTTATCAATTTTGAGCTAATAAAATATTTTCACAGTTTAAAAAAAATATATATATTTCATTTTAAGAATTAGATACATGTTTGTGCTACTGCTATGATGCTACCTACCTGACGACATCCTTAATTGGCTCCTTCCACAGTCCACACGATACACTTGTAAATCACATTCCATTTTAATATTTTTAATCTTGTATTATTTTAGTAGATCTTGAAAAGTATTATTATTTAAGCTTCTTGAAATGAGGATTATGGTTTTTAATCTTGAAAATTGAAAAGAATTATTATTTAATCTTGAAAAGTATTTTTTAATCTTCTTGTTTTTTTTAAATCTATTTATAAAATAAAAAAAAGAGATACATATACTACTGATTAAAGTTATCTTACATTTGTTCTTGAAAAGTTATCTTACATTATTATTCAAAGCTATCAATTATTATTGTTCTTTTTTTTTTTTTTTCTTTTTGTATTTGTAGATATAAAAATAAGAAGACATTGGAGATGAAGATGACGATGAATCAAAATTTGTATCTGAAAATAAGAATGTTTATTGCTTAGTCGTAGTTATGCTTGTCTATTTCTAATTTTATATCTTTGATTTTGAGTTAAAATAAAACTTTCGGATAGTCAAATCCACTATCCAAAATTTCAGATATCCGAAATTCGGATATCTGAAAATGTTTTGAACACCCCTAGATAGCCTGAGTCCCGACACAAGATTTATGTGGGTCCGTGTCCGTGCAACGCGCGGGTATAACATAGTTATATATATTTGTTTCCACACACCAGGATATGATATCTTTGCCGGGATTGGACACCATGACCGAGAGGCGAGAGTTATGATGTAAAGCCCATATCATTTTTCTCCACAACCTGTCCTTTTCAGTTTTAAATGCCACTACCATTTCGCCAACATAGAAATTTTAGCCATTTTAGCGACATGTAAAGAACAAATCCTGAGGCCTCCATAATCCTTTAGAAGAACCACATCGTCCCATCTAATCCAATTAATCTTTGTTTGGTCTTCGGATCCCTACCACAAAAAGGTACGTGATGATGTACCACCCGCCAGGCCAGGTGTCTTGCTCATCCGTAGCCTTCCTACAGCTAGAAGGCTACGGCAAAATTCAGTTACCCAGGTCAAAAGGCTGCGACCAGGGACATGACGTATGCCTGATCACTCTGCAGAAGTTTTGTCCTCACCTCGCACTAGAAACAAATCCGTACGCACTACCAGACGCACCGAATAACGTCCTCCTGCAAGAATGAGATCATCTCTGAAACCCTGTGTTCAACCTAGCTGCAGGGATGAGATCATCGCCAGGGGACCGTCACCTAACTCACCTTTGACCACTATAAATACCAACCTCTAGTGTACACTGGAGGCATGACAAAAAACACTAAGAAATCATTCTCATTATATACTTGGTGGCGTGAAGAACTTCAACAATCTTCACACCATTAGGGAATCGCCAGCGAGTATACACAAACCACCTACCACTTCTAATACAAGATCAACCCTTAGACTTTAGGTGTAACATTACGCTTAAACAAGTGGCTCCATCCGACTCTCACAACCCGATCTTGTCACGAAGATGTCAGACCATAGCTCGAGGTCACCTCCGGGCTTCGGAGCTAACTCGCCACAAAATAACACTAGACCCACGGAGAGACAGCTCAACGCTATTGAGCCCCTCCTTCGAGAATACCTGCGACGACTGAACATGCAAAGTGTAAGAACGCGACTAGAATACGAAGACACAGAAGATGATAGTGACGATGTGCCGGTGACCCCCATCCACCACAGTTCGGGGAGGCGCCCAGGAAGTAGGGTGCACTTCGACACCCCTCTCCCAGCACAGCAAAACCCCCAAAGCAGGCCACTGGCGGGAGAGCACCCCGGACAACCACCACACCTTCCACCTCTAGCCGCAAATTATGTCCAGACTGCGGGCCAAATGTACAATCCCCTTTATAACGCCTACGGCCAAACCACCCCGGTAGCCGCGATGCCCCTGCAAACACCCATAAACCAGACACACACGCATCCGGGAGCTTTTCCCCATTACTTTACCCCGCAGTTTAGCCCTTATCATCCGCAACCATCATTCCCAACTCCCGGCCAACACCCCATCCCACAACCTCAACTCAGACCCACTTACACAAATGCATCCAATATAACCCCTCACTTCCCAAACCCACAAGACATGATGGTCCAGACGGAACCAGGACCCTTTGTTCAGTGGATTGAAGACTTCCCCTTGCCGGAGGGGGGCTTGCCGAAAGGGATAGCCATGTACGACGGAAAAGACGACCCGGACAATCATCTGAAACACTTCAACGGGATGATCAGAATGCAGAAGTGGACAGTTCCCGTCGCCTGTCACATGTTCGCGCTCACACTAAAAGACGCAGCCAGAGCATGGTTGGACGGTCTCCCCACAGGCAGCGTAGTCAATTTTGAAGATTTAAAAATGAAGTTCCGTTCGCACTTTAGCCAACAACGGAAATACAAGAAAATACACCTGGAGGCGCACAACATTAAGCGTAGGGAAAATGAAAGCATACGACAGTTCATCACACGATACACAGATGAAACCTCCCTGATAAGAGGCCTTAACGAAGACCAAAAGATTTCCGGTTTCGTCCACGGCCTCCGATACCAGCCGTTAGTAGAATTCCTTTCTACAGACCTGCCGCAGGCGTACACAGCGGTAATGGATAAAACATACACCTTTTTAGTAGGAAAGGAAACGGCCGGAGGCGTTAGTGGTCCTAGCTATGGGCAGCACTCGGGGGGCAAGGATTTGGACAGGAGTCGAAAAAGCCGCGGCTTCCGGAGTCGCCCAGCACCCTACCAACGTTTGCAGGGACCCTCGCCAAACAATCATGGAACGCTGAACAGCGCATCCAGGCCATCCAGAGATATCCTAGCCACAGAAAAAGCTCCGGCCAAGGCAACGGGTGGACCAAAGACCAGCGATACGAGCAAATATTGTGACTTCCATGGCCGTCACGGACACGACACGAATGAATGTAAAGTCTTCAAGAGTAAAGTTGAGGAAGCGGCAAAATCAGGCAAATTATCCGCCCTGATGAAAGGGATTAAAGAACAAACCTCAAGACAAAGCAAAGGCAAACAACCCTTAATTGACGCTCCGGCACTCAAGGTTGAACCCATGGAGGATCCCATTCATACAATAATCACAGGAGGTAGGAGGCCCCCGGAACCCCCGATGGGGGGGGGGGGGAGGCTTGGCGAAGTACCACAATAAGTTTCCCACCAGTAAAGGAGAATGAAGCCTCCGATGGTCCGATAATAATCAGCGCGGTCATTGGTAATCACCCGGTGCGGAGAGTATATCTAGACACTGGGAGTGGATGTGAAATCATGTACGAACACTGTTTTTTAAGACTCAATCCAGCATTGAAAAAGACAAGAAGGGATGTCACAAGCCCGTTGGTAGGTTTCTCGGGAGAAAGGTCATGGTCCTTAGGGGAAATTACACTAAGGGTGACGATTGGAGAGTTTCCTAGATGCAGAACAGAAATGCTCACTTTTGTCATTGTGCGGGCGGCATCTCCCTATAATGTCATTCTAGGGAGAACGGCCATGCGACAGATGGGAATAGTCTCGTCACCGCTCCACGCTGCGGTAAAGTTCCCAACACCCTTTGGAATAGGCTGTGTCAAGGCCGATCCAAGACCGGAACGTCCAAACCCGCAAAATAGCCCTCCCCCAGGAAAAAGCTCGGAAGATGAGATAACAAGTGTTGAAATCACTAGTGAAAAGGTGTCGATCAACGATGAATATCCAGAGCAGCATGTACTCATAGGAAAGCAACTGTCAACAGAATGCAAGAGGAAGCTAATAGAGACTCTCCGAAGAAACAAAGATGTGTTTGCATGGAAGCCCGCGGACATGACAGGCGTCCCGCGGAAATTAAAACTAGGCGATGAAGTCTTTAACACACAACACCACCTCAACACGAGGCCGCACGTAGAGCCCATAAAGCAGAAAAGAAGGAGCCTCGCCCCAGACAGAAATAAGGCAGTCCAAGAGCAGGTAGCAGATCTGGTCCACGCAGGAATCCTAAGGGAGGTTAAATACCAAAGCTGGATAGCAAACCCAGTGATGGTAAAAAAGCAAGATGGTGGCTGGAGGATGTGCGTAGACTTCACAGACCTTAACAAAGCCTCCCCCAAAGATTGTTACCCACTACCCGAAATCGACTGGAAGGTAGAATCCCTGGCGGGTTATCGCTTTAAGTGTTTCTTGGACGCCTACAAAGGCTACCACCAGATTCAAATGAGCCCAGAAGATGAAGACAAAACAGCCTTCTATACGTCGGAGGGAATATACTGTTACAAGAAGATGCCGTTCGGGTTAAAAAATGCCGGAGCAACCTATCAGAGGCTGGTAGACAAAGCTTTTGGAAAGCAGATCGGGCGAAATTTGGAGGCCTACGTGGACGACATGGTCATAAAAAGTAAGGCCGAAGACGACATGCTACTGGATATCGAGGAAACATTCGGAACCCTCCGCTCCATTAATATGAAGTTGAATCCTAAAAAGTGTTCGTTCGGAATGGAAGAGGGGCAATTTCTGGGCCATGTGATAACTAAAGAAGGTTTTAGGGCGGACCCGGAGAAAATCAAAGATATCCAAAACATGAAGCCTCCGCAAGCATTGAAAGAAGTACAAAGCCTTAGCGGCAAGTTAGCGGCCTTACACCGATTTCTGTCCAAATCCGCAGATAGATCCCTTCCTTTCTTCAAGACCCTGAAAGGTTGTTTAGACAAGAAGAACTTCGTATGGACGGAGGAAGCTCAAAAAGCTTTCGAAGACTTGAAAAAATACCTGTGCCATTTGCCCACGATCACGGCCCCAGAAACCGGAGAAATCCTACAGATGTACCTTTCAGCATCTGAGGAAACCATAAGTGCGGTCTTAATCGCAAACAGAAAAAATGGACAGCTACCCGTTTACTATGTCAGTAGGGTCCTACAGGGACCGGAGACAAGATATCCGGAAATCGAGAAACTGGCTCTAGCACTGGTGCATGCGGCCAGGAGGCTGCGGAGGTATTTCCAAGCACACACTATCCATGTATTAACGGATAAACCGATAAAGCAAGTTTTGACGAGGCCGGAGGTGTCAGGAAGACTAGCGAAATGGGCCATAGAACTGGGCGAACACGAAATAGAATTTCGATCACGGAATTCTGTTAAGGGGCAAATACTCGCAGATTTTCTAGCAGAAACACCCCCCGAAGAACCAAGAGGCAAACGACGAAAAACCCCAGAGAAAAGTGTCGCAGGAGAGCAAGAGGAGGAATTTCCCCCCGTCTGGAAATTATTCACAGATGGTGCTTCAAGCGCAGATGGTTCCGGCGCGGGCTTAATCCTAACAAACCCGGAAGGCCAAGAATTTACATATGCACTGCGCTTTAACTTTAAAGCCTCAAATAATGTCGCGGAATACGAGACCCTACTAGCAGGCCTCCGGATCGCCAGGGAAATGAGGGTGGAACACTTACATGCCTGTGTCGACTCTCAAATAGTAGCTTTTCAGGTGGAAGGGTCCTACGAAGCCAAAGAACCAATAATGAAGAAATACCTAGAGAAGGTTCGGGAAATCAAGCGACAGTTCAAGTCATTCCGGATACAGAACATTGGCCGGAACCGTAACAAGATCGCAGACGCCCTCAGCAAATTAGCCTCGACCTCCTTCGCACACCTCACGAAAAAGGTCCTGGTGGAAACGTTGGAAAAAAGCTCAATAGAGGAGGAGGCTACGGTAACACCTATAGAAGAAGAAGGCCCCACCTGGATGACACCCATTGTAGAATATCTAACAAGTGGAATCCTACCGGCAGATAGAGATGAAGCAAGAAAGATCAGGGTCAAAGCCCCACAATACACCCTGCGAGAAGAAGGGCTGTATCGAAAGTCATACTTAGGGCCGTTACTAAGATGCGTCGGCCCCCGACAGGCTAAGGAAGTGATAAGGGAGGTACACCAAGGGTCATGCGGCCTACATTCCGGACCTAGGATGGTGGTCGCTAAAATAACTACAATGGGATACTATTGGCCATCTATGTATGGTGATACAGCAAAGGAAATCCAAGGCTGTGATTCATGCCAGATACATGCCGTAGCCCCCAAGGCGCCCAAAAGCGAACTAATTCCGGTTACATCAGCCTGGCCTTTCCTGAAATGGGGGATAGATATCGTAGGCCCATTCCCACAGGCTCCGGGAGGTGTTAAATTCCTTGTAGTAGCGGTGGACTATTTCACCAAATGGGTAGAAGCGAGACCGTTGGCTACCATCTCCGGAAAGCATATGGAGAGATTTGTATGGGAACAGATTGTCACGAGATTCGGGATCCCCAGAACGATAGTTAGTGACAATGGCAAACAGTTTAGTGAGGGGCTCTTCCCGCAATTCTGCCGGAACCTGGAGATCCGACAGTGCTTCACCTCCGTAGCCCACCCGCAGGCCAACGGGCAGGTTGAGGTTACAAACCGAGATATCGTACGAGGCATAAAGGCAAGACTAGGGAGATGTCAAAGTGGATGGTTGGACGAGTTGCACCAAGTCCTCTGGGCCCATAGGACCACACCAAAAACAAGCCACGGAGAAACTCCGTTCAGCCTGGTCTACGGCACGGAGGCCATGATCCCTCCGGAGGTAAGTGTCCCAACCTTCCGGAGGACCATCACAGATGAGCAAAATGAAGAACAAATCAGAGCCAATTTAGATTTGCTGGAGGAACGAAGGGAGGTTGCTTCAATAAGGGAGGCCAATTATAAGAAAATGATCAAGAAGTACTATGACAAGCGGGTCCGGAAAGAATCTTTCTTACCAGGAGAATTCGTGTTCCGGAATAATGACGCCAGCAAGGCTGAGAAGCAAGGGAAGCTGGGGCCCCAATGGGAGGGACCCTACGTAATCAAAGAAGCCTGCGGCAACGGCTCGTACCACCTTACCACCATGAATGGCAGAGACCTACCGCGCACATGGAATGGTTCGCAGCTTAAAAGATGCTATGTATAAGGCTACGGCCACATGAAACAGTTAGCAATTTTTTGTAACTTGATTTGTCCCAAATTCTATTTGAAATCATGTAATGCATCGGACACGCATGCTCCGCAAAACTTAATGACAACCATCATTCCAATCTAACTGTTAGTACATGTGAAAAGGTCCAATACAGGAATAATGTATCCCAAACGGGAACAATACAAGTGAATCATCACAATACACGACGTGTAGGCTCGCAACCTGGCGTCGCAGGGTCCCAAAAACCCTGCAAGATGTGAACGGGAAAATGCTTCCTAGACATCTAAAGGCTACCACCCATACGGCTCCGGCCTAGCCTGGTGAACTAAGCCTAAGATTAAGCCCAAGGTATGAATCTTGGCACCCAGTCGATCAAGCCCAAGTCAAAATCCTTGGCACAAGTTAGGTCGTACTTTGACCCCGCATTTTTAATGTACACAGCTAATTGAACAATGTACATACTTCACAATATATAAGAAAACAATACGAGAAGCACGGGAATCTTTTGTCATTCCACAAACACATATAACTGTCAACAAAATACACATATTTGTTCCAGAAACCAAAATAAACATTTCATACATTAACAACCAACATACAAGACAAGCATGAGGATCAAACTATGACACTGGACGGAGCAGCTGACGAAGTAGGACCAGACTGAGCCACTGGTTTTGTCGGAGGTGGAGTAGGCTCGAGCTGAAGGATATCCCCAACAGGAAGGTCGGAGCTGGCAGCCAAGTGTGTCAAAAACTCATACTGCTTCTCATCGAATGCCGCAGCCGCATCCTTCATCTGCACCATGGCTTGAGTATTATAACCACTAAGTTTAGTCACGTCCAAGCCAAGGTTACGGGTCCGAAGCCTCTCCAACGCACGGTGAGCCCCAAGAGCCATAGCGCAGTTTTGAACTCTAGCCATCTCTTTGGCGAATTCGCAGCTGCGGTGGAATTTCTTCACAATACTAGGAATGGCTTCAACAAGGCTCCGCTTCTCCTGAACAGACTCTGCAAGCTGCATCTCCAAACCCTGAATTTTACCCCGAGCCTCTGCCTCCTGATCTTTAAATCCCACAATCTCTAACATCACCGACTTAACTTTCTCCTTTTCCTGCTCAAATTTCAATTTCCAATCATCCCTCTCTGCCTCAATACCCGCGAGCCTCTGCCGAGTAACTCCCAACTCCTGCTCCGCCAGCTCTGTTTTTTGCTTCTCCATTAGAGTCTCAGTTTTCAACTCCTCCACCCTCGCATTCACTAACTCCGGATTGACGCTATCTTCGAACTTTTTCACCCTGCGCCGTAGCAAATTGTTGTGCCGATTTAACCTATTCTTTTCATCGGCCAACACCTCCCACCTCCTCAACAGATCAGCCTGCGGCAACCACCAGAAATATACGCACATGTCAATACATATAAATAGAACGAATAAATAAAGTAACCACAATTAGAACTACATCTTAAACCTGAACACACAAATGGCGAAGAGCAGTCTCATTGGCATAATCTCGAAAAGCCCCATTTGTCATCATCGCCATGGAATAAAGACGGGCCGGAACCATGATCCCCTTGATAAACTCGGTCCGCTGATCCTCAATACTTAACTCGCTATTTGCAGGGATACCAGGAAATGAAACCGCAAACGGATCCGTACTATCCGAAACCAAAGGAATGCGCTGAGAAGGAGGACCATCACTATGGGAAGGAGTTGGCACATAATAGCCCGTAACGCTCCCACCCTCATCCGAGTCCACTAACTCCAACATCTCTGGCGGCTGTGCATCAGTGCGTAACTTCTTCGCAGCCATCAAACCCTTGCCACGACCATGAACCGGAGCCTCCGGAGCGACATCATCCTCGTCACGAAGACGGTAGGTGCCACCAGAGGGCTCCTCTAAGTGTAGTCCCTTAGTCTTCCTCGTTTTCTTTGAGGGCCTAGAAGCTCCGGCATCCACATCCCTTCTCCGGGAATTCCCCCTCTTCCCACCCGCAGTCTCACTAACCGCGACCTCAGCGGCCTTAGAAGACGACTGTTTACTCTTTAGCTGCACCGCGCAGGCCTTTATAACCTCTTCCTGACGTGCCACAGATTGAGGATCATCCACAAGAACCGTGACTTCCCGATCGTTCGCGACATAGACAACCTCCGGGATCTGTTCCCCATCCGGAACCTCCGGAACGAAATTCACGTTCTCCCCATCCGAATCCATGTACTCCAAAAAATTCATAACTGCAGAATTAGAAATAGTTAAAATAAGTAACAGATGCTCATATATATGCATACAAAGAAAAAATAATAATAGTAAATATATAAAAAAAAAAAAAAAAAGGGGGAAGGAGAGAGAAGAAAAAGGAAAAACAAAAAATGACTATCAATTGCAATATAAAACAATAATACAAGAAGGTAGAAGGGTCGATTAAAAGGTTTTTCCGGAATCGCCGTACCCTCCCCGTTCTCTCTAAGAATGCGAGGCTTAGCCGGATGGTGAGCCCACACACTACTCAAACCCGCAAGGTATAACACAGGCTCCGGAAGAATACGACAACGAATCGGAGGAGTATACAAAGCTTTAAGTAGCTCAGAGTCATAACCAGTAATGGAAGACGAATCGGCTAACGTCCCGCGAGCCTCCCCCCTCATATTCAAAACCCCGAGGTTATCCGGACCTACGATAGACGCATTCACATAGAAAAATTTATTCTTCCATCCCTTCATAGAATCTTTCACACCAAAGATACACTCCGGCACCCCTGAGTCTGGACGTTTTTCAATGGTATACCAATCTCCGGCGCTTCCCAAACGGTAAAACTTCCGAAAGAGCGCAACTGAAGGCTCCTTTTCTCGAGCCCGACAACAAACCTCAAACATAGCTATACGCAGAGCACCAAAAGGAGTTATTTGCGAAATATGGCACCGATAATGCTTCAACACATCCAAGAAGAAGGTAGTGAAAGGAAGACGAACATTGGCAATCTCGAACATCGCGAAATACAAACCGATTTGACCGGCCGGAGCCCCACGAATAGTGTCCGAGGGTCGCGGCACAGCATAGCCGTAGCCGGGGGGGAACCTATATCTAGACATGAGTTCTAACAGATCTTCCTTACTTGTGGTACAAAATTGAATAGCTAAATCTTTTTTATTACCCATGATCGAAAACAAAAAACAGGAAAGAAAGATTATTAAACACACCTGCGGTCGTGGGGGACTTAGTAGGAGAAAACTGCGGATGCTACGGAAGAAAAGGAGGAAAAGGAGCAAAAATAGGAAACGAGAAAAATGGGAAACAACCTCTCCCCTATTTATAGAAGAATAAACTGACACGATGGGACGTTTGATGAGACATCCGAAACGCCCGCCTCCCAGATAGCGACACCTGTCTCGGACCCATCATCAACGGCTACCAACGATTCCGCCTCATCCGGAAAAAAAAAAAAAAAAAAAAAAAAAAAAAAAAAAAAGGGGGGGGGGGGGGGGGGGG
>JAOEHQ010043401.1:0-12085 GCA_025447715.1 Asclepias incarnata | reverse complement strand
TTCGAACCCGGGTGGTGTTCCCCCAAGGCCCCTTTATGAGGGGGCAGGTGGCCACTGCGCCATTAAGCGAGTGGTTACATATTTGAAAATTCTTAAAACATCTATGTATATCAATATATTTTTACTATTATGTAAACTATAAAGCAGATGCCCTCCCCCCTCTCCCTCTTCTCTTTTTTAACTTTCAGCCTTTGAAATACCCAATATGCCCTTATTAAATTAACTTACATTAACCATGAGGCAATTGAATACCCAAAATACCCTTAATGAATTAATTTACAACATCTATCATTTAACTCCTAAAATAACTACACTAACCTTTTATACATCAATAACCTACACTACTCGGCACCGCCACCGCCACCACAAGTCGCCGCCGCCACCACCACACCGCTGCCGGTACCACCATCGTCGCCGCATCGCGCAGGCATCCCTCTAGTATTATATAATATGAACAATAAACACATCTCATTTTTTACTTCTTTTGTGCGCATAGATGAACCAAAAATAAGGGTTCTGATGCTTTGCTTTTGCGGCTCCAAAAAAAAAACCAAAACCTTTAGCTTAATCAGAAAACAAATTGATAAATTCATTAGTTCATGTCGGCATATTCCTTTAAATAAAATAACCAACAATTGGTTTCATTTGTTTTGTAGCATCGGAAAAACAAAACAACAAACAAAACATTAGCATCAGATTAAGGTTACCAATTGTTTTCCATTTTGGTTGGTTTTGAGGCGGCAACAAACAAAAAGAAAAACATAATGGATTTATATATTCATTAGCATTAAATTAAAGTAAACAATAATATAGTTGTTCGAGTTTTCAAGAAGGATCATTTCCTTGGAGGAGTATGTCTCTCGGAATGAAATGTTCTAGGAAGGAACATGTTTTTCCTTGGAGGAACATGTCCATGGAGGAACATGTCTCCCAGAAGGAATATATCCTCGACCCTCGGTCCTCGGCTTTCAGCCCCTCAGACCTCGTCCCTATGGGCTTTTCGACCCTTAGTCTCTCGGCCTCTCGACCCTCAGCTCCTCGGCCCTCGACCCTATGGGTTTCTTGGCCCTCGACTCCTCTAAGGACCCTATGCCGGTTGTTGGGGGCGAAGACATGGATGTCAATACATGGCCTATCAATGTTAGTAATCTGTTTGATTGAAATGGTATATTGAAAATAAATTTGTAATAACAAATTTACTGTATACGAAAACTTAATATTTAATTATACACACACTAGCATAGTGCCTATGCAATGCGACAGGATAAATAGTTTCTTATAATTTTTTAATTTTTCTTCTATATACGATGGTTTTTACGATTTTGCATGATTTGTTTACAACAATTGGTAAGAGTTGTGTAGTAAACCAACTTTTTATATTGTTTTTAGAATTAAGAATTAAACGAAAAACATAAGTTATAAAATTTAAGTTGATAATTAAATTGATTAAAAAATTTGATTAAATATTTAATGAAAATATAAATCAAAATTTAAGTTGTACTCGGATCTTGAAATTTTAAAACATTATGAAAAAGTTGTAAACTCTTTATAATGAAAAAGAAAATATGAAATTTTAGGTTCATTCAAGAACTTTTTTTTTGTTTGTTAATTGTGAGAACTTTTATATAATGTGTTGGATTACATGTCATGAAGTTCATTCACACATGAAAAATCATAAAATTTCAAATGATAACAAAAAAAATAAAAATAAACCATAAAATTAACTTTCTATGCCATTTATATGTGAACAAATCAAATTTTATGTATTTTTTAACAACTCTTTTTATTTTCTTATTAACATTTATTATGTTTTACATGTGATTAAATTCATTCACATGTGATATAAAACGTAATTTAAAAGTTCTCATAGATTTAAAAAAAATAAAAAAAATTTAATGATCCAAAGGGAAGTGGGAAAAATGAGGGAAGGAGGGAAGTGGCCTCCAGAAGTTGACACGTCAGCTATTTTTGGAAAAGAAAATGGTCGTGCTATTTTATTCGACTTCTTGCTATTTTAAATTTTTACATATTGATGCATTTTAAAAAGAAACGAAAACAGTTTGGATATATAAAATAAAAAAAGAGTTAATTTAACGAATCGTCCTTGTGGTTTATCTAAAACATCATGTTTCATCCTGTGACTTTCATATCAACAGTGGTGATCCTTTATAGGAGGATAAGGGTCAAGGTTAGTCCAAAATTTGACGGCCGTCAAGTGGGCTTCGTTAACTCCCTCACGTGCCTTCCACGTGAGGGGTATTTCCGTCTTTTCACATGTATAGAGGACCATTGGTGACAAAAACACATCTTCAACAAACAAAATACCAGCAGATCTCTCTCTTAGTCGTATATAAATCCCACCAAACCTATATCTATCTATCTCTATATATACAAAACCTAGCCCTTAAATCGCCACCTTCTTTCTCTTTCTTCCTTCATTCTTCTTCTTCATACAAACATAACCTAAATCTATATCTATACATATCTGTGTAATTAACTCTATATATCTTCTTCTTTCAAATTCCTTATATTTTCAATCTTAATAATTTCTCCCTATTACCAAATCTAACACCACCACTACCATATGGTTTTCTAGATAAAATCCCCAAATCACCATATATCTCTCTCTTTATATATATACGTGTATATATATATATATATATAGGAAGTGGTTATTGTAAAACAAGTATTAAAGTAAAACAAATAAGATAAGATCTTGACCATTTGATCAAGATAAAATTGATGCACGAATATTCATAAAACACAAGTATATAGATTGATGCACGAAGATTTTTATGATGAACAACGATTTTCAATTAAGAGAAAATTATTGTTTTATTTGTTTTACTTTAATACTTGTTTTATTTTAACCAAAAAATATATATATATATATATATATATATATATATATATATATATAAAAGTTTACATAACAACTTTTATTTATATATTTTTATCAATAACAACAAATACAACTTTTCTATACATGTGTTAGACAATTCAGAGCCTGCAGTCGACGAATCCGATTGTCGGACACCATCGTCTTTTAACTTCAACCATCAATTACCGCGCATTAGGCGGATATTATTTCTAGTACATTATAAAGCATATATCTCTTTTTCCGTTTTTTCAAAATCAAAAAGTTGAAATGTTTAAATTGTCATTCAACATCATTAACTAATTTAAACAACTGAAGATATACCTATAATATCCCTATTAATTTATTAATTATACTTTCTTTATTCATTTAGTTAAACTTTCCTTCTTATACACATATCTTATTTAATTATCAATTTAATTTATTATAACTTATATTTTATAATTCTAAATTATGGAAATAATAATGAATTTTTTTAATTCATCGGAACATTATCTTTTATACTTTGTGCGGGTACTATGCTATCATTTTCTTACATGAGTGTTTGGTTTGAAATTAACATCGTCACGGCACTTTGCACGTTGTGTATTGTCGTCGCCGCATCGTGCGGACATCAATTTAGTAACTATTAATGTAGGGTCGCCACTGTTTATATACATCAACCTCATAAATTATATTATATATACTATATATACATAATGAATATTGTATCTTTGTATTATATACCTTATTTTAGGGTAATCTACATAAAATAGCAACGAACTTTACATTAATTTTCAAATCTAGAAATTTAGTATAAAAATTATCTAAAATAGAAAAAAAAAAACTTTTGATTGTTATCAATTACAGAAACTCGTTACATGTGTGAACATCTAAGTGACTTTCTATTTTAAATAATTCTTATAATTAATTTTTAAATTTCAAAAAAATCAAAAGTTGATTTCTATAATTGATAAAAATCAAAATTTGCTTTTTATTTTGGATAACTCTTATAGTTGATTTCTAGATTTGAAAATTCATCCAAAGTTCCATTGATATTTTAAATAACGCTTTATTTTAATACATTTTACTTGAGTTGGAGCTTACATTACAAAATTATTGAATCAAGAGTGAAGCTTTAGCCCAAGGTGGTTGGCTCACACCTTACGGCCATTCATATGATTTAGTGTATAAATACTAAAATATAAGAGGTTAACCAAAACCTGCCAAACTCATTTAGAGTTGCCATGAAGCATCTGTAGCCTGCAATTGACCAAATAACCACATCGAGAATGGGCCAAATATAGAGGCTAAAACTTTAAATGCTAGGAGGCTCTCCTATCTCAAGGACAAGATAGATCTTAATGATCTTATAGTTGTTTGGGCATGATAGAGGCTTAATAGAAGTCTATTAAAGTTAAAAACCATCAAATGGTTTACATCATCCAGTCGAAGATAAGCATAATAGATAATAGACTACCTTTATGAATCGATCTTTTTGCCCAGATGGCCAGATCGGCCGATGGGAAATGGCAGCACCTAGTCTAAGACTGACCATAACAAACCCAAATGATTTTCGATTCCTTGTTAGCTCATCGATTTTGTATCCACGTAACCAAACACCCCTTTATCTTTCCACCAAATACAAACCCACTCATCAGAAAACACATACAAAACATTGATATCAAAGACAACATGTTTCCAACCAACACATTTTTTTCTCTTCAACACCAATACGTTACGCAAGCGCTCAACTAGTGCTGATAAAGAAACACATAATGAGCTTATGAACAAACATGATGCATAATAAAGGGCAAAAAGTAAATTTCCTTGATCTCATCTTTCTTAAATAAATAATAAACCATAAGCTATTTTGTTTAATTGAACCCTTCTCAAGAAAAAGTAAAAAGAACCAAAACCGACCATAACCCAGATTTCTTTGCACAATCGAAACAAATATTCCTGAGCAACTATTTTCTATTCCCTTTTTTATCATCAGAAAAATCCCACACGTCAAGAGGGGTAGGACAGCTTAAGGAAACATGGGTTTACAGCAAGCTATCGGGAATTTAACCCGTATGTACTTATTCCTATTCACTCATCCCCCTCTGACTGACTGCAAGGATTTCAAAACTTCCAAATCACTTCCTCTCACTACTTCATCCCGATATGTTGATCAAATGAGAAATCAACAGAAAAGAAAAGAAAAAAAACAAGACATTTTCCCTTTTCTTCAAGCAGATTCAAGATTCCAGCTTAGAGTCAGACGAAATATCACCATTCTTTATTTGTGAGTGGAGCGGCATCAGTAACTTTGGTGGTGTTCCTTTAAAGATCTTTGAGGCTGCTTGCAAATGCAGGTACTGCACAAAAAAACAAGTATGTTATTAATTGAAAGATACACAATCACAGAACCAAGAAAGTATAGTTAGGGATGGAAAATTGGGTGGGTCAAACAGGGTTAGATACCAGGTTAAATGGGTAATAATGCGAGCCAAAACATGCTGGACCAGGATCCAAAACTCTTTCTATATACATTTTAGAAGCTATGTGCTAAATGAAAAGTATATTACTACCAACATAACGTAACAATTATTAATAAACACAAGTCCATTCATAACTCAAAATCCATATATAGGCACATAACCAGAAGGTGCCAACACATAGAAATGGAAATCATTCCAATACTTAAAGAGTGTTGAATTTGAGTTGTCTTTTAGCTCAAGCGGGTCAAAACTGGGTAAAATGGGTCAAACATGTTGAGAGCCGCCCTAAATCTACCTTTAAGAGGTGTTTGGTTTGAAACAATGAATTACTATGGGTTTAAAGATATTTGGCAATGGGTATGGGTTTTCAAAACCCACCAAGGGTGAGAGGTTTCAAGTATGACTAGTATGATCGGTTTAATTCCCATTTTTAAAAACCAAACCTATCAACCAAACAATTATTCAAACCCATTCCCTCATTCCCATACCCGCTAACCAAGCACCCCCTTAATCTATAAAACCCCTAAATTCTTGCATTCCAAAACTAAGATTATTTTGCAAAAAATTAGTTTTGTGATCATACATCACATTGATCATTAATACAAAGAATATATATACACCCGGCCCACTTTCAACTTGTATCAAGTATTACCGGTTTTAAGCTGAGTCAAAACTTGACCTGTCACCCACCCGCCACCTTTACCATTACATACCTAAGGGATTGTAGCTGAAACAATGTTATTGAAGTAATTCTTTAGAAGCACTTACCTTACTTAAATCTCTGTAAAAAGAATTTATCTCCTCTTCTGTGAGGCCTCCCTCTTCCTCGGCAGTTTCTTCCCAGCCCAGTTCGCGTAGAAATCTAGCCTCCTCTTCCTCCGGGTAACGAATGGCATCAGAGCTTGAATTGTTCTTTCCATTATTACTAGTAGATACCTCAGCTGCAACATAAGCATCACCATTGCAGGCCAAGTCAACCTTGTGCTTACTAGACTCTTGAACCCCGCCAGCCACATCCAGCGCCACCAGATCATACCCACCCTCAGTTATAAATGGGGCCTCAGCTTCGCCAGGTTTATCACTAGCAGAGACGGATGGACTGGTATCAGGAGTGGCAGGAGTCATAGATTTCTTCCTCATAAGGTTAAAAAAGTCATTCCGGCTTTGTGCTTGAGGCGAGGGCCTCTTCTCCAGAGTAGCTACACCAGGCTTGCGCTCTGCAACAGTAGCTGGCGGATTGTTACCTGGGTTTCTCAAAGGAGCAGATCCAACAACTGAGGATACAGCAAGAGGACTATTTGGTAATTTGCTACCACTTGTTGGACTTAAGTTGTCCTTTGCAATTGGAGTGATACCATTCCTTTCACGTGATGGTTTAAGTACATGAAGTTTTCCTACAGTAGATGTCTTTGACACATCAAGCTTGGTCGAAACGGCCCGTGGGGAGTGTGCATGATTGACAAGATGAGAATTTTGACTCTGTAACTGCGCAACCTTTGGCTTTGGTTTATCGGAAGAGTTCAACGCCTAAAATGAAAGATGACAAATTAGACAAAATACAGTAATACACATTTGCTGTTCTTCTGTATTATTTTCCTCCAGTTGATAGATGTTGCTGCCTCGGTCTCATGAAACCAAGTAGACATATATAGTTGTTTATTTCTACATCGCAGGTTTTCTACAGAGCTAACAATAATAACTAAACAGATACAGTGATATCTCGCAAGCGAACACTAACATAAGTAATGATATATCCGCCTAATTCATTCTCCTAAAAATCCTCCTAACCACAAGATGGTGACACTTGGAGAAATAAAAAACAGAGATGAGGAAAGAGAATGAGCAGAATCCACATGTCTGAGCATATAGTATTAGGGGAATTTTTAGGAGGATGCGTTAGGAGGATAAATCATTTTTCCATATAGCAAATATAATCATGTGAGAGGAACAAAATACGAACATGAGTACTCTTTAATAACCGACAAAAATTGTGGCAAAATCAAGCACATTAATGGAATTGTGTATCCAGTGTGTTAGTAGTTTGGCATTCGCAGAACTACTAAAACTTGACTCTGCAAAAGACATACATATATGTGTATTTTAAGTAAAACAGACAAAATAAATGAAATTCAAAGATGAAAGCACTTATCAATTCTAACTTGATGCAGGCCCAGACAAAATACAGGCAGCCTAGATGTATAAAGAATAATGGACAAAGAAAAATATGCGGGGAAGTGGAGACTAATAGCTAGAACAACAAGCACGGAAGATAAGACAGACTAAAATAGAGTGGAGATAAGAAACAGTAGCAAACAAGAATTCAAAGACTACCTCATTAGAACAGTCAATGTAGATAATCTATTACTTTTAAACTATATATAAGATGTCTCAAGTAATTAAGGGATTTAAGGCGCTATATTCCCTTATGTGCTGTAATCAGATTCAAAGAAAAGATAAGTCATGTTATCTTTATTGGAACATGATACCTCTATTTTTATGATAAACAAAGACAAAGAAAATAGATAACTACCAAAGCAAACCTAGATAAACAAGAATAAAAATAAACTTAAAAAAATCCTATATATCCAACATGAAATAAGAATGTTAGAAGCCATGAAATCATATATTACAGCATAGAAACAGAATATATGGTATAACTTTTGAGTTTGCAAAAGGCAGCATCTATTACAACTTAGAAACGATATATACGTTAAGAGTTACACAAAAATCAACAGGAGATTCAAAAATACTCTTACCAAGACTTTAGGCATGGATGGAGTCACTGGAATCAATTGCCTGGATTGCTTAACAGCAAGCTCTTCCAGCCTTTGAGTTCCAACAGAAAGCTACAATGAACATGATTAACATAAGTATATGAAGCAGCAGAATAGTAATTTGGACCTATTTACATGAGAACCGGGTGAGATCTTCAACCGGTAAAACAAGAGATAACTAAAAGAAAGAAGAAAATCGGTCAAACTAATTAAAAGTTCCCCAGAGTGTGTTGTTGATGAATACAACTTGTTAATGCATACAACCTCCAAACCGCTTTATCCAAAATAATTATCTTATTCTTCTTATTATAGTAATTAAAAATTCTTGTAATCATATTAAACTCGCAAAGTATTTATAGTTTTTTTCTTAACTGGATAGCAAATGTTTCAGGTCAACCCAACCTGACCTAGCCCATTTCAACCTGAATCAAACAAGTAAGCTAAGTAGCCATTTTGAACAATAACCTGACCCGTCCATTCAATACCTCTAATGCTAACAGATGATATGTACATAAAACATGCTTAATCTACCTGGGGAGCAGTCTGAGCCCGAGGAGGACCCTGTGCCAAAGTTTCAGCCATATTGCGACCAGTTGTCATTGTTGCAGTTGCAGAGATTGGCGTTGCTTGAACAGGTTGAACAACAGAAGTGTTGCTTCCATTACTCCCAACTATCACAGGCACCTCTGCCAGTGCTGAGGTCCATCCATCACCACCGATCACTGTCGCGTTGCCAACTGGTAGGCTCTGAATCGCAGTACTCAATCCAGGAGAGGGGACTCTTCCGATTTCAGGATCCGTATGTTTTTCTTCTGCTCCAAGAGATGGAAAATCCCTCTCAAACGCAATCTTCACACTGCCAATGGCACCACCACCACTACCAGGACGTAAAGTACCACCATTGTTAAGGTTACTTTTGTTAACACCACTCGAGTCAGCTACTACTTTCCTGGGCCATGAGTCACCACGCTTTGCAGATACACTTGAGTGTGATCTTCTTAGCCCTTCTTTCTCAAACCTACTAGGTAAAATGTTTCCATGCAGATCACAATCACGATGCCTACTTTCAGACTTTTCTTTATCAGAATACCGACCAAAACTACTGTAAGACCTTGAATGAGATGAACCATTGCTACTAGATGTGCGCCGGAAGTATGAAGATGTTGTCCGATCTGAAACAGAAGGGCGTCCTATATCACTATCACTGATATTAACAAGCGACTTATTTCTTGTGGCCTTTGATACACCTTGTTCGTCTAGAAAAAGAATACGGTTAGATACAAACCAGAACTGAAAACGGTTGCTACATTCATCTATTGGGAGGTGTTTGGAGATGCATTTTAAAGAGATTATGTGATCTTGAATAATCAGAATCCGATAATTAGTTGGAAAAAGACTGACAATATGATATAGTGTCTGGATTTGTAGTAGTAATAATCGCATAAATAAATGTTCGAGTGTTAAAGAAATTTCTGATTATTAAAGCAATTACATAATTATCAGGTAAAATCACATGATGAACAAAAGGGAAATCTTGTGAGAAAAGTCCGATGTCTTGTGAAATGTGAGAGAAAGTTTCTCAGATTATGTTAAAAGAACAGAATTGGTAAATGGGTAATTTCTGATTTTCAGTTCATCATTAAACAATCAGTTTTACTGCAAATAGTTGAAAGTCAATATCAAATATTACTCTAATTTTTAAAAGGCAACGACTTTTACATACACCTAACCACCTATTACCTACATCATTATGTCTCAAATTAGACTTGAACTGGCAAACTATAGCAGTTAATGGGCCACCGTAATACCACTAGGCGAAAGACCCTATGCTGTTTTCCAAAGATCATCTATCAAAAGCAGAATCTATTTAACCAAACATAAACAACTTATAATTGCAACTCGAAACTACATCAAACAGATACTCAATTCTAAAACGCAAATCCAAACACCCCAATCTGTTAGAGGCAAAACCAAAAAGAATTACCAGAGTGCAACGAAGATGACTGAATCTGATGAGATGTTGTACTTAAATTTCCACTATTATTCTTTAACCATTCAGGTACAAACGTTGGCTCACTTCTTTCCATATCTAATGCTGAACATCATAAAAACAGAACAACAGGCGACAAACGTTCATCCAATAATCTCAGATATCACAGTTCAAACCCTTCTGCCTTCTCCTTCCAACAAAATTTCACTTAACCCCTCAATCTACTAAGCAATTCCAATTTCCAATTCCAAAACCCACCAAACCTTCAAGACACTATCCTATCTTTCTAACCCTTTCACATTCAAAAAATCCAAAAACTACCATATACACAAACTAAAAACCAGCATTGCTCGTTATTCGTTATCTCCCGTCTACTGTCAATATTTACGTTCCGGTTATTATTTCAATCAACGAGCTCAAAAGGCAACCATATTTGAAAGACTGAACCAACTTATAAGACCCTCATCTCATAAATAAGTTCAATCAACACTGCCAAACCAAACAAAAAAAAACTGTCTTTATATCATCTATATAGATAGATAGATACAATATATATATATATCCTTTTTTGAAACCCTAATTTATAAAAACCGTCAATCGTAACCCTAACCCTAGGTTCTGTTCATTCAATACACAACCCGAAATTAATATCAATTCGTAATATTAACGATTAAATTATCAATAATTTTAAGAACACGAAAAAAAAAACCTAATTCGCCGCCAAGTGAGATTGGATTGTAATTATGAGAGGGGGAATTGGTGTGTGTGATATGGAGAAAGGGGAATAGAGTGTGTGTGTGGGGGGGAATTAGGTTTGTGAAGAACGATATATCTATATATATATTTATATATATATGTATATTTGTGTATGTATATGTGTGTATATTTACTGTGTATTTTGTTTTGTTTGATTTTGTGAGAAGAAAACACACCGGGGAAGAGCCGCTTTGATTGTGGAGGGAAGGAGAACCCAACTTTTTTTTTTTTTCTTTTTATCTCACTGTTTTTGTTGTGTGTGTGAAAGAGAGAAACAGAAGAGAAGAGGGGAATTGTGAGGAAGTTTTTTTTCTTTCTTGTTTGGTGTTTTTGGTTTTACAATTGGAATTGATGTTGCTTTGTCTTTGGTGTGAGGGATGGTTTTTGTGAATTTCTAAGAAATTTGTTTTTTGTTTTTTCTTTCTTTCTTTCTTTTTCTTAATTATGTTTTGATTCAAATAAAATAGATATTAAAATAGATAAATAAAATAATTTTTTTTAACTAAAAATTATTATGCATCATATAAATTTTCATGCATCAGTGTATATACATATGTTTTATGAATCCATGTGCATCAGTTTCATCATGATCCAAATAATATTCTATTTGTTTTACTTTAATATTTGTTTTATAATAATCAACCCCTGTTAGTTATTATATTATAATAATTACAAATCTCAACGGGATCCTCGGTTTCGTTTTCAACCAAAGAGCTCTTCGGTTGGTGGAAATTGGCAGCAACTCTTCGGTTAAGCGACAAGGAAGTGAAAACGTGATATATATATATATATATATATATATATATATATGTGTGTGTGTGTGTGTGTGTGTGTGTGTGTGTAAAGTAAAGTGATAAAAAAAAATGAAGATGTGCTAATGGTAGGGGTATGTCAGTTTAGAAGTATTGATACGGCGCTTAGCTAACACAACTGATGAAGGAAATGAAGAAGCCACTGTTAGGAATGGTCTAAGTAACTCTCACTAATTTCTTTCCATTTTACTTGCCATATATTGAATTATATAATCTCCATTTAAAGTTTTAAACACTTATGGTTAGCATACATACTTATAGTGTAATTTGTATTTCTTTTCAGGGACTAAAGATGTCCAAAGAAATACATGGTTTCCCAAGTATACTCGGAAGTAGGCATGAGCAAAAATCCCGAAATACCGAAACCGAACCGGTACCGAACCGGTACCGGTACCGAATACCGGTACCGA
>JAOEHQ010043390.1:0-12085 GCA_025447715.1 Asclepias incarnata | reverse complement strand
TTGCTCTTGGATTTGGTTATGCCTATCCTAAACGACAAATGATGGACCCCGATAGGTTTACCCATCAAGTCGGGTGCTAGGTTACCGTAAAGGTCGAATGACCGCCTTTGCACAAAACTTGCGATGATTTGTGATGATTAAAAATGGCATAACCTATTATTGATGTTTGTGATGATAACGATGATTGAGATGGATAGGCACTTATAGGAAATGATCTTCCTATTATGCTATATGATTGTATATGATGTTTTGTTCATGTATGTGCTTGACATGCGTATGAAGGACATATAAATGAATGAATCGATTGAATTGGAAACATTTTCAATAACATGTGGTTATCTTACTCGGCTTTAAGCTGACACTTGTTTTTGTTGAAATGGTTGTGTTTCCTCAGGATGAATGTTGAAGGCTTGTGATGTGAGGACGGGTAGAAGCTTGCTGAAGACTTTTACCTTAGATTGCCTCATTGTATTATATATGATTGTGATTGCATGATTGCTTATGGTTGTATGTTTGAGTGTGGATTTCTTTGATTGTCGTTGTGATGCTGTTAGTAACACCAAAACTTTGATTTGCATTTCCGTTAGGAAATGACTTTGTTTAAACAGGGACGTTTTCCGCATTTTGTGAAGGATATTTCGAAAAAATTTTGAAATCCATATTTTCTAAAGATGGGTGTTACACTTATATATTACCTGTTTGAAACCGGCGGTTTGGGTCAAAACCGGTTTTGACCGGGTTCGGTTTCGTTTTTTTTTCTGTTTCGGTTTTTTTGCCCACGTCCTCACGTGGGCATCAAGAAAGGCGAAGACATATATATTTTGTTATTTTCATTTCATTCTAGGAAGATTTATATATATATCATTCGGCGGCACACACTGGGACACGAACAGAAAGGGGAGCCGAGCTAGAACAGCGAGATTTGATTTGATGCCACGTGGGTATTCTTCATCAAACATTTGATGATTTGGAGATGACAATGTCCGGCTAAGCATTAGGTTATCTCTCCCGATGAACAATTATTAATTAATTTTTATATAATGAACTTTATTTTCAGTCGTGTAAACATTGATTTTTATGGATTGAGATTCATATGACTGATTGAGTTTTTATTCAATATTTATTTGAATTTCCGTAAGACAATCTATTGAGAGTTAACGGTTTTTGCCAAGTCCATTTAGCATTAGGGATTAAGACAGGTTGTCTAATTTACATAGATTGTGCCCTAAATTGTTCATGTCAATTAATAAAAATTACGTCTATGTAATTTAGGATAAATACTCGGTAAAGTTTATCAGGTGGATTAATGCGACTATTGAGATTCGGGAGGGATACATTTTTCATTGTTGTTTACAACCTATAATTACTTTTGTTTATTTAATTTAATTTGCATCTTAATTAATCTTTGATTTCGTTAATTAAAATTAGATTTAATATTATTCTCAAAACCAATCAAATATGTTATAACTTAACTACAACCACATACGCTCCTTGTAGGAACGATATCCACTTACCCTATCTAATATAAGATATTTAGGTATTATTTTTGATCGGTACTTCGACGTCGATCAGATAGTATAAATGTAATTATTGCATTGAATTCATCATATTAACATTGTTTATCTTTGATGTATCAATTTTTTAAATTTGTTTATATATTTATGCTTTTTTTTGTAATCATGGGTGTCCTACTCGCTTTGCGGGCAGACTAATTCCAAGAGCTGACTCGTTTTGTGAATCTTCATGCATCAGTTTTATATACTTGTGCTCTGTGATCTTCGTTCATGACTTTTATCATGATCCAATAAAGCGGCATGTATCAATCAATGAGTGCTTTAGAATATATACAATTTTACATTAATTAATGAAAAATGATAAATCCTTTGAAACATTAGCCTAAAAATTCTTTTAAAATCATAAGAATATGACATGTAGATTCTACTATTTTTCTCTTCTATTTTTTCAAGTGTTATAATCTTAATGTTAAGAAAATTTTTAAGCTAATGAATTAGAAAGATCTACCATTATCATTAATTAATTTATATGCATTTTGTAGTTGGTGGAAAATGCGTTTTATTTGGCGCCAAATTGCAATGAGACCCACTTTGTCCCTTCGATACAACGCACTAAGACCATTCGTAACCGTTCACCTACACTTTTTCTTGCCATATCAGCTTCACCTTATCTTCCTTTTCACTTTTTTTTATTTCCCCTTAACCATTCACCTACTATTTGGACCCCACATCCTTTTATTAAATACCTCAAAAGAGGTCACGTGGGGTTTGAAAAAAGCAGCATTTTCCAAGACACACTCCTACCTTTTTTGTTTAAACAAATGCACAAAGTGACAAAACCCAATTAGATTATTCAAAGAAAATGCCACTTACTCTCGTCTTTACAATTCTTTTTTTTGACAGCCAACGACGACGACCACCTCATGACGAGGTGGTCCCTATCCTGACGAACATAACGAGGGCTAACGACGAGCAAGAATGGGTGGATAGGGAGAGGCCTTAGGTAAAAGCAAAATTTGACTTTCAAGTATAGAAAGAGTCAATGCCTATCATTGTTGACCACTTCTATTATATATATATATATATATATATCGTCACTTAATGTATATTACAGTCAGAAATTCAGAATAGATAGAACATACTTAATTATGACAATCCAATGGAGTAGTGGGTTATTTCTTATCTTCATCTTTGCAACTACAAAGTTCTGTTCCGGAGCTGATAACACGACCTCAGGATGCTTTGAACACGAGAGGCGGGCTCTTTTGAGCTTCAAACAAAGCCTGACGTCGGATGATTCTAACCGATTATCATCTTGGAACGGGACCAATTGTTGCCAGTGGCTTGGTGTGGGCTGCGATAATGCCACAGGTTATGTTACTAGACTTGATCTCGGAACAAATTCCGAGCAGTTAGTGGGAAATGAATTGCATTCGTCTTTGTCTGAGTTGGCTCATTTGAGTTACATGGACTTGAGTGGGAACTATTTTAATGACAGCCCGATTCCTGAGTTCATCGGGTCGATGACAGAGCTCAGGTTCTTGAATCTTTCTTCAGCTGGCCTTTCGGGTGTGATTCCTCACCGTATTGGAAATCTTTCAAGTTTACGAGTACTTGATCTTAGTGATCGCAATTTTATGAAACTAATAGTTGACGACTTCACATGGGTATCACGTCTTTTGTCACTCGAATATCTTGACGTGAGTCGAGTCAACGTTAGTACAGCTCGAAGTTTTGATAAGGTACTGTTTTATATGATTCCTTCTTTACTAGAGTTACACTTATCGAATTGTGAACTTTCTAATCATCATTTTAATCGAACTCATCTTGATTCTAATCTTACACGTTCCACTATCCAAACACTTGATCTTAGTTGGAATTCGTTTGAAGGAACATTACCATTCTTCTTACAAAACATGACTTCTTTACGAGTTATTGATCTTTCGTATAACAAACTCAATTCATCTATTCCTGTCATGAACAATGTTGTTGAATTCAATCTAGCGGGAAATAAATTTCCAGGTATTCAAGATTCTGGGGTTTGGAGATTCTGCCGGTTAAAACGGTTGGATCTTTCATTCAACTATATGGAAGGGGGACTCACCGGGCCATCTGGATGCACTCAATATGGTCTCGAGACACTAAAACTAAACGATAACAAGTTAAGTGGCGAAATCCCGACTATAATAGAAAGGCTTACAGGCTTGAGAGGATTGTATCTAGATTACAATGAGTTTGTTGGAACCATCCCGGAATCTTTAGGAAACTTGAGGAGTTTGCAGGAATTAGTTCTATCTGGGAACCAATTAACTGGACCGATTCCTTCATCTTTAGGAAAACTAGTGGTGTTACAAAGACTGGATTTATCTGAAAACCTGTTAAATGGGACAATTCCGTTCTCATTAGGACGACTCTCGAATCTAGAGATCTTGTACTTGAACCTCAATTCCTTGTCTTCAATTCCATCCTCGCTAGGAAACCTTTTAGAACTCCAATTTCTGGATTTGTCATCAAACTCGTTACAAGGGTCACTTCCGGATTCCATTGGGCAACTTTCTAAACTTCAGTTTCTCGATATATCCTACAACTCTTTATCTGGTGTAGTCACTGAAGCCCATTTTGCAAACACATCAATGTTAATACACTTGGCTGCAACCTCAAACAACTTATTGAACTTCAAGATGTCGCCCGATTGGGAACCTCCTTTCCAAATAAGAAACGTTCTGCTCGGATCTACCAAAATCGCAACAGAGCTTCCTCAGTGGATAAGAACACAGACAAATATTGTTATACTGATCCTTTCCAATACTAGCATCTCTGGACCTCTTCCAGATTGGCTTCATGAGCTGCCTGTTATCGAGATCCTGGATCTCTCCCACAACTTTCTTACCGGTCCCTTGACAAACCTTCCATCCAATCAAACAAAAAGGCCAAAAGAGCCTTTGAATGATTTTATCGAACGCTTAGCAGATTATGCTAGAGTGTCAAGACTTCTGCTTCTTAAAAACAATCTGTTCAACGGGTCAATTCCATATACATTGTGTAATTACACCGATCTATTTATTCTTGATCTCTCCAGAAACAAGCTATATGGGAACCTCCCAGATTGCATTGGAAATCTACAAGAATTGAATGTTATGATACTAAGTTCCAACCGGCTATCAGGTGTTATTCCAAGATCTCTAGGAAACATAGGTTCTTCATTGCAATGGTTACATCTAAACAACAATAGTTTTCATGGCGTACTTCCAGACACTATAGCAAATTTAACAAGCTTAAACGTGTTAGATTTGGGCGAAAACAGATTCTCTGGAAGAATACCGACGTGGATAGGAAATGAAATCCAGTTTCTGGCAGTTCTCAGGCTCCATAAAAACAACTTCACGGGTCGAATTCCCCAAGAATTGTGTCAAAATTCCCAACTTCAAATCATGGATTTCGGCGATAATAGCTTAACAGGAACAATCCCCCGCTGTTTCCAGAATTTTCTTGGAATGGCAGGAGGCGACTCGAACGTTTATTTTTCTGGTGGGTTCGAGCAGAGTGTGATCCAGGTAATGAGAGGGGTGCCCCTCGAGTACACCACGACAATGAGATATGTAGTGAACATGGACCTTTCAAGCAATAATTTGGCCGGAGAAATACCCAAGGAGTTGACCCTTCTTTCGGGATTACTTGGTCTTAATTTGTCAAACAATCATCTCACGGGCAGCATACCTGATAGAATTGGTGATATGAATTCCTTGATGTCTCTTGATCTTTCTGCAAACAATCTCTCAGGATTGATCCCGCAGAGTATTTCCAGTTTGACATTTCTTAGCCACCTTAATTTGTCGCATAATAACTTGTCTGGGAGAATTCCAACAGGAAGTCAGCTCCAGACACTCATCGACCCATCCATATATGCTGGAAATAATGAGCTGTGTGGTAATCCATTACCAACAAGGTGCAACCGTGATGAAGTCGTGGTGACAGAAAGCACCACAAATAGTGACGAAGGCGATGACAATGTTGAGATGATATGGGTTTATGCTACGACAAGCGGTTTCATAACAGGGTTTATGGGAGTTTTAGGAATTCTGGTGCTTATGGAGAAATGGAGACTTGCAGTTTTCACTTGTGTGGTGAATTGGATGGGCAAGTAAATAGAAACATAAAAGCAAAGTACAGATTTGGCTGCTTAGCTTCTGTGGCACAGTTTTGTAATCATAGTTTGATCATTTATTTATTAAAATCACATTGTTTCATGATTTTCATCAGTATATTGCGATACCAAACATATCGTACAAGCCAGACGATCAGGAAGTCTGGCTTCAGCAGACACCCTGTACAACTAAACAAACGGAAACGCGCATGAGCTCCCTTTATTCGTTTATGTTTAGCAAGGGGTTTGTCGACTTTTGTTTATCTATCCTACTAATGTACACAAGACATATTTTTTGAAAATACACAAGACATATACTCGTATTAAACATAATGAGAAGATAGTGCTATTACTATGACTTATGCACATACATAAAACATTGGAACAAGATGTACCAACACTTAAGACAGCGAATATAAACAAATATAAATAAAAACAAACATTAAAGACTATACACCCAGAACTCTACACCTATATCATCTTCTCCTGTTTTGCAACCCACTCAACCAACTACCAGAATCTTAAAGACTAAACACCATCAAGAAATTAAACTTTCTCACTTACTCTAATCTTTCACCATAATCACTTAATTTTGTCAATTCTATTTGACAAGGCAGTTGAACCACACTCTTTTATCCAAGCCTCTAAAGATCCTAAATGGACAGAGGCAATGGCAAAAGAAATTGAGGCACTTGAACAAAACCAAACTTGGAACCTTGTTCTACTTCCCAATGGGAAGACTCCCATAGGAAGCAAATTAATGGCTTTAGAGAATCAAATATAAGGCTGATGGATCTATAGAAAGGTACAAGGCCAGACTTGTGGCAAAGGGTTATCATCAACAGGAAGGAACTGATTACACAGAAATGTTTGCATCTGTTGCTAAAATGGTCACAATAAGGACACTCCTTGCAGTAAGTGTTCGTTACAATTGGATATTAGAACAGCCTGACATCAACAATGCATTTTTACATGGAGATTTGAATGAAGAAGTGTACATGAGTATCCCACAAGGTTATACCAATCAAGTGCCAGAAAACACTGTGTGTAAGCTTGTTAAATCACTTTATGGGTTAAAACAAGCTAACAAATAGTGGTTGACTTCTTTTCTCAAGACTTTTGGTTTCTGCCAAAGCTATGTAGACACTTCCTTGTTCATCTACAAGCAGGGCACTATTTTCACTGCACTATTTATCTATGTGGATGATATCATCCAATCTGGCACTGATGCAGCTCGCATCAAGTTAGTCAAAGCTCAACTTCATCAAAAGTTTAGTATCAAAGACCTGGGCTCTCTTCATCATTATTTGGGCATTGAGTTTCTTAGGAACTCATCTGGTTTAACTAAGTCTCAAAGGAAATATGCATTGGAACTCTTAACTACAACTGATCTCCTCAATTCTAAACCTGCATCAACACCACTGAACCCAAATGACAAGCTCAATCACACAGATGGTGAACCTATTCCTGATCCAACAATATACAGAACTTTGGTGGGAAAGCTTATCTATCTAACTATCACTAGACCTGATTTGGCATTTGCAGCCCAAGCATTGAGCCAATTCCTTCAACAGCCTAGAACTCCCCACCTAAAGGCTCTAATGAAGACACTTAGATACATAAACCTATGTCCAAGCCAAGGTTTATACTTCCCAACTAATAACCCTTTAAATCTGGCAGCATATTGTGACAGTGATTGGGCAAGCTGCCCTTACTCAAGAAGGTCAGTTTCTGGATCAGGAATGTTCCTTGGCCCATGTTTGATATCATGGAGATCAAAGAAACAAAGTGTTGTTTCCAGATCATCCACAGACGCAGAGTATAGAGCACTTGCAGACATTACCTATTAAGTTTCTTGGATCAAATGTCTCCTACAAGATCTAGAAGTTCCCATTACTTCCTCCATTCCAATCTACTGTGATAATTCTTCTGCAATCTCTCTTGCCTCTAATCCCATTCAACATGCTAGAACCAAGCACATTGAAATAGACTGTCATTTTGTCAGGGACAAAATAAAGGCAGGGCTCATTCATCCTGTTTTCATCCCCTCTAAAGCTCAACCAGCAGATATCTTTACTAAAGCCTTACCCAAAACCTCTACATTATAACCGTGTGTCCAAGTTGGGCACTCGTGATGCATACACAATGCCCACTTGTGGGTGTGTGTGAGGGGGATAATGAGAGACACAACATTACTCTTGATGCAGCTCACATAAATCAAATACAAAATGAAGAAAATAAAGGCCAAAGAAGGAAGCATCATGTTAATCAAGTCATAAGAATATTAAGTAGCACACGAATGCTACACAGCAAATCAATGCACGTGTGTGAATTGATGTATATGCAACAGAATTCTGTTAGGAGGGAGTTAGAAGTTAGTTAGAAAACACATATATATAGATTATGTATGTATAGGCCAATTGTCTATATAAACACTGTTCCATTACATTTGTAATTAGATTTGATAGTTAACAAAATTAATTTCCCAAATTCTCAGCATAATTTTCATTAATAATCATGTTTATCGCGAACAAGTTCAAATAGCAAAGACAACACAAGTGTGCGTTTACATGTTTGTGCAAAACAAACCTCGTTCTTATTGTTCTTATGTCATTTTCAATATAAGTAAACATTTGTTTTTTAACGGCAAATTGAGATCACCGACTGACCACTGACTTAACCAATCATCTCCGATCCCCACAACCAATCATCTCAGATCCCCATAGGAGGAAACCAACCATAGGCCACTTGCACCAAGTGTCATTGATCAATAAGCGAACATGGAAAGACTATTTATAAGTGAGCATGGAGAGACTATCTATAAGAGAACATGGAAAGACTATTTGTATTCATAAAGAAAGTACAAACTGTATGTTCATATATGGTTCAACACCCATTCTTGTCCGATTAAATGAGCGAACATAAGTTCACTTTTGGCTTGCCCGTTTATGTTCATGTATGGTTCAAACTGTAACCCATAGGGATGACCAATTCCCTATTTTCTAAAGCCTCTCAGCTTATGCTTTGATCAAGTATTCCAGTTGTGGTGTCCTAGAATCAAGAAGATTTCAGTGACATTTTTCTTCAACACGAAAGACACAAATTTCCTTGAAAGTTTGTCCTGATAAACATCATGAGCTGAAGAGCACACATTTTCATATGATTCGACAAATATCACCAGCAAACAACAATCTTTCTTATTACAGACCACTATAAACCTGTACTCTACATATATAGATGTCCTTAAACATCATCACTTAGCAAAAACAACTTTTCATAATCCTACATTCATTGTCCCCTACCTCTTCCCTTGTCCTCATTGCCAGTCGGATTACTCGACAATCCTTGATCCGTCACTACAACAAACAAAAAACACAACTCGGTTATTTGACAGATACTCAAATTCATTTTTCGAAACAATTCATTACACACAAAACAATTACTAACCATAAGACGTTCCAAGAGTCCCTTGTGGTGCATTCCCTTTGCCCCCAAACCACGAACCCATCGCATCACTTAACCTCTCTGTCACATTCTTATTCGCAGTCACATTCCCTGACTGCTGCTGCTTCCCTTCACGATAATCAGTCCCCAAGCGAGTTCTAACTTCCACTGATTCAGTCACTCTCCCCATTGGTCTCTCCTCTCCAGATTTTTTCTCAGACTCTTCCTGGTTTCCCTTGTGGAAAGCATGTGTTATCACATTCGACAACGCCTTGTCTTCATCCCCAGGCCTCAAAGTCTCCACCAAATATTCCTTCACCGACACCCCTTTATCCGTTCCCTTCGAAGTCTCGGTTCCATGCATTTGTTGCTGTCCAGTTCCAGAAACAGTCCCTTGCACTTTAGACATCACTGAGCTTCCAGTATCAACCACTTTCTCATAAACAGGTGCCAACGTTTCTGTCACCTTATCGGTTATCTTATGTGCATATTCTGTTGCCGTGGACCCCGTGTTTTTGACGTCTTTGGCAACTGCTGCCTTCTCTGCAATGGCGGAAGCTGTTGATGATATCTTCTCAGTGCAGTTACTGCTCTGACTTGACTGGTTTCCTGTGAGGGTGTCACGAGGTAAATTTTCAGGGTGGTACCTTTTCGGTTTAGATCCGGAATCGTGGATACCCATTTTGTCAAACGAGTGTTGCATTTGTGAGAGTCCTGCTTCCTTACCACCTGTCAAATAATATATATTAATTAACAACTTCCTTTTGATAATGTAAGTTATTTTTGGGACTACTCGATGGTTTTGTGATATATCACTTTGTGTACCTGTGTGTGTTGGATTAGTAACTTTAGTCTCGTAGTTTGCAGGATCCGAACCTGAACCCAAACCTGATGGGGCATGAGGATCCTTCATCATTCCTGTCGATTTCCCAATACTGCTCTTCAATCCTCCATGAGTCATATCTTGACCGTGATTTTCGAAGGGGTCAAATGCATGTTTTGTTCCTATCAAAAGTAAAAGCAGTCTAAATCAAAACCAAAAAAATTAAGAAAAATGAGGTGTACTAGATTATGGTTTCATGATTGTACGTTAATTGTACCATATGTTTGCTCGGTGATAGGAGTGGGCACCCTGGTTGGATTAGGGGCAAAGGGAACTTCCTCTTCCATCCCAGTTGGTTGTCCTATTTTACTCCTCCATTTTTCTGGATTTACATCTTCTTGACCATAAACTTGATGTTGATGACCACCAAGACCCGACTGTTGAGACAAGTTGGTTCCAAAAGCTTCAGTAGAAACGGTCGGTGGCGCATCATGGCTAGCCACTGGCTTCGTGTAACGATCCTCGGCCATCACCGATGGCCTTTCCAAGTTGCCCCTAGGTTGTGCCAATATTGCATCTGGACCACCTAAACCAACCCTGGCCGAATCATACACTGCAATATTCATTCATAAACCAATACATAAAATGATTCACCAACTTGTATCACCGAAAAGTCATTAACACTGAAAAAATTATCCAAATTGTATGTACGTACTTAATTAATTCTAACTTTTTAAAGTAGTTTACTTATATATATATGATAATGCAAAAATTAATGTAACTATTCAATAGTAATTAACTATTAACTATTATATGTGTCTACATATATATGTACTCAATAATAAAGGCGTACTAGTATAATTGACTAGTTTTTATTGTGAAAATTTATATATCGAATGATAAAACTTACTTGGTGCACCATGGACTTCAGGATCTTCAACAGTTTCATCATCATCATCGTCGACGTCGTCATCGACATGTTGATGGTGCCCATGTCCATGTTTAGTGATGGTGTTTTTTAACTTCTTGGCCTTCTCTTTAACTTTCTTGATCACTGATTTCTTTTCGCCATGATGTTGTTCATCTTCATTATGACCGGTGTGTTGGCTGGTTGGTATATCCTGTTCGTCATAGTGACGGCCATGTGTGTGTTGCAACTGTGATTCCATTTTTGTACCGTAATAGTTTTTCTTTTTCTTTGTGTGTCTTACAACTTAGAAGTTATGACTTATGATTAGGGACGCAAGACTGACAGAATATATATATAGATTGAAAAAAGGACGAAGAAAACATTGACGCATATATATAGCGGAGTGACACGTGTCATGATATAGACGCGTGGCATATACTTTGGAGTTGACGTGGATCTGCCACCGGTTACGTTGGTTAACTATTTTTTAAGATTTGCCTGTGGAAATTTGGATCATAGTGGCCGGAAAATAGGGATGACCAAGAAGTCCCAAGTCCCGATTTCGTTCCGGAATCGTCTCAATCCCGGTACTGGAAAGTGTAACTGAATTCTGATCGGGATCGGTACCGGTATCCATTTTACCAAGTTTTTGAGATCGGTATTAATCGATATTGATATCGAGAAAATCCGAAATCTCACAAAAAGTCCTGTTAGTTTCATAATAAAATGGCCCATACTCCAATTTAGTTTTTTGAGGCGCAATCAACTTAAACCCATTATACTTTTCATGTTTTCTAAGCCCACCTCAGTATTCTACTAGTTGTAACATATATATTTTTTTTAAACGGCTTTATGTAACGTAAGAATCCATCTTTTGTTGATAAGATAAAGCTTTAAACCTTCACATGCTCGTTTATTAACCACAAAAACAAAAAATCATTTCAACTTTCAAGATCAAAACCAATCTATCTAGGAATCATCCACCTTCTTTATAAAAAATAACCCCTAAAATCTTCATCTCACCATCCAAAACATTGAAGTATCTCAAGTAAGTTTTTGAATGTGATTGTATATGTGTATATATAATCACATTCAAATACTACATAGAAGGAAAGAAAAAAAAAGTTGTTTGTTTATTTAAGTGACCCAAGACTACCATTCACTTGACTATCTATACATGGACATCATCTTGTCAAAAGGTGAACTATATGGTAGTAACCGCTCATTTCATTGATGAAAAGTGGGTCATG
>JAOEHQ010043379.1:0-12092 GCA_025447715.1 Asclepias incarnata | reverse complement strand
ATAAAAACATTAAATAATAAATATTAAATGATATGATAAATAAGGAAATACTTAAAAATATTAAATATTAAGACACTATCCATAATGAAAATTACATTTGCTTTATAATGCAGTATAGATACACGATATTTGTATAAATATAAATTCTACATTAATATAACCTATAATATTTACTAAAATAAAAAGAAAAGAAAGAATTTTAGCAAACTATTTAGGCAGCAGACACTACATAATGAACGGTGACTATTACAAAAATGAATAGAACTTTTGGTGATAAAAGGGGTTAAAAACTTAAAATACGGTAACATGTTACTGGTGTGAACCTTGCAACAACTTTCTTTGACTTTAACTTCATATCTTCGGCGTGTGTGTACGTTTCCTGATTTCCGACGGTCCGACCACATTGAAAATTTGAATAGGGAGGTACGAATGTTTGACTCTTTTAAGAAGATGAGGTGTTACTTTGTTAACAATGTTACCAATCTTATATGGGAAAATCAAATATGCTTAGATGCAGTCCTTCTCACAATTGAATTTATCACGTGATGAATAAATACCCAGCCCTCCTGAATTTCACTAGCTGCACCAAAAATTTGATACAGCCCACTGTATCTAAGCTATCACCATCTTATATAATAATTTTTATCCTTCAATATATATATATAAGAAGGAAAATGATATATATTTTTATTAAAAAATCAGCCTAAAAATTATCCTAACAATTTGATCATGACATTTGGTAAAATTAAAGAATAAAATTAAGAGAGAAAATCAATAGATAACATTTGTCATGTAATTAAGTTATTAAGAAGATTATTAGACTAATTTTTTAGAAGAATATATCATTTTTCATATAAGAAGATTGGTGATATTTTTTCTTAAAATGTTATTCAACGAAACTAAAACATAACACTTTCATAGTCTCATCCCATTTGACAATAATTACATTACAAAAAGATACTATAACTAAAAGTGTTTAATCATCAACGAAAATAATATGTATAATTTCTATTAATTTGTATAAGATGCACTATTGCCATGCACAAAGCTCTACGATTTTGAAAAAATAAAAAAAATCAACACAACCCTTAAATCAAGGAATCGCTTTTGCTTTTTCCCTTTAATCATTCACTAGTATCATAAATCATGGATTTGTATTATGGTTTACTTTATATCAATTTCAAGGTGTTCTTTGATCATTTATAAAATACTTAGAGATAATCATGCACCAAAGATTAAGCAAAAGGCCAGTCACAATATTTTGTCATGGGACTATCTTAGGTGACTCGGTAAGTATTTTATAGCGAAAGCCCAAAAGCATAATATTTAAAGTCAAATTCGGTCCTCTCAGAACCCTATCAGTTGTGCTTTTAACCATACTTATTTTTACTTGTCATCATATTTACCCGCATGCCAATTTACTGATAGGTAAGTAAAAAGAATTAAATAAAATGAGGTGCAAACCGTGAAGAGCTTGGACATTTGCAAAGGCTCCTTTTTTTGTTTTCTTTTGTTTTTACGTCAGAAAAGCTTTGTCTTTAACAAAAGCACTGTTCTTTAAAGGGCATATGGTCATTCGATGTGCAATGCGACGTCCAATCACTCATTATACACATTTGTTTTGTACTATGGTAAAAATCTTTTAAAAGCTTTTTATCTTGACACTTCATAAATTCACTAATATAAATTGTTAAAAAGTTATTACTCTAATAGAAAAGCTTTTTCTAAAGGTTGATGAAGATAAAAAAAAAACTTGATTTGGAAAAAACTTTTGCTCAAAGGGTTAAAGATTCTCAACATATCCATCAAATAAGTCTTCCACTCCAACGGTATCAACCTATTTTAAAGACTTTTTTTTCCCAAAAAAACTTTTCATCAACCACCATTGTGGATGCTCTAAGGGGGGAGGGAGTACTCAAACTCTCCCCAAATTTTATCAAATTGTCACATCATCATTATCCAATAAAAACATTCCACCTCATTTCACCCCAAACTTCCCCAAAGTTTACCAAAATGTTAGCGTCACATTCACCAAACTTTCACAAACTTCCCCAATTTCCACATTTTTTTTCCATTTATTTTATAATACATAAAATAACAAACTATATAATTCTAAAAATGGCTTTTTTTTATATAAAAAAAATACAAACGACTAGTTTATAATTATTAAAAATACTAACGGCTAGTTTTTTAAAAATTCAAACATACATAATATTAAAAATACCAACGACTAGTTTTTTAGAAATTAAAGCGTACATTATATTAAAAATTAAAGCGTACTTTGGTTCTTCAATGAACCAATCATTTAATAGAGTTTGAAGACCAATGGAACGACGACGATCTATGCTTGTACGGGGACGAAAAGTGCTAGAGCTTGCCGTGTCTTCTAGATATTCGTACGCGTTAAGGAAAAATTGCTACGAGGTTCCCGTGGATTTGTCGATCGAAGACGGATACCTGTGGTCGGACGAGGTGGAATTGGAAGACATTTGTTTGTGATAAAATGGTTGGGATTTGGTGAGAAATTAGAAGAAAGTTGTAAAGAAAATGAAGTTGTGGTTTAAAAATAGTGAATATGTAGTGTATTTATAGTGTTAAGGTTTTAAAAAAATTTAAAAGGAATTTTTTATAAAAAAAAATAGCCAACGGCTACTACAAAGTAACCGTTGAACCATATGCACGCTCCTTTTCATTCGTTTTGCTTCGGTGTAAGTCCCCAAAATTCCTTTGCCGATCACCAACACCGAACCCCGGCGGCGGTGTTACCGCCTATGCCGGGCGGTACCGCAACCTTCACCGAGGGTACTCCCTCTCCCATTAAGCAAAAGAAACGACATAGTCTGGTGTCTGGAAAATTAAAGGGGTGGCTAATGGAGGACATAAAATAAATGAATATTTTAAAAGCGTTTGAAGTACTTTTTTCGTTACTTGTAATTGTACGTGTTTTTGCTTTTCTAGTCATAGAATAAATGTTGATATGATGTTGATGTTGATGTTGATGTAGACTTGTTTTTTTTATAGTAATAGTACTCTCTTTCCACTATAGAATGTTTGACTGTTTGTTTTTTTTTTTTTTTTGAACATTAAAACATACTTATATTGATGTAATCTAGCAAGGCGCTAGGAAGAACATACAAAGTTTTTAAAAGAAGCATAACAGAAATGTAAAAACAAAATAACAGGGAATTACGATGAAGAATTACAGGATAAAATGGTTCCATTGAGACCAATTTAAGTTGTTGGTGTTTGATCGGTTTGAGACCCACAGGAAGCTGGTCTTTTTTGTCTCAATGATTGCATGTCGAAGAGAGGGGTTGCGGTTTGAGAAGATGCAATCATTCCGAGTTTTCCATATGATCCAACAGTACGAAATGACGATAACCTGGACTAGTTTTCTCTTCCAGTGACTCATTGAGACATTTTTGTGAAAGTCCAACAGTTCTTTCGCGTTTTGAGGTGTTGAGACTGGAAGTTTGCACCATGAAAGGATGATGTTCCACAGTGAGGTTGCGAAGGAACAACGGAGGAAGAGGTGGTCTGCCGATTCGTCATGTGAGTTGCATAATACACAAGTGGTAGATTGCAAAGGGACGTTTCTGCGAGCTAATTGATCTGAGGTGGGAATGCGATTCATTTCAAGTCTCCAACAAAAAACATTTGCTTTGAGTGGTGCCCATTTGTTCAAGGGGAATAGCCATTGACTGGGACCGTATTGTGCCGATTGAAGTTTGGTTCTCAATGATTTGACAGTGAATTGGCCAGAGCTCCCAAGTTTCCATGACCATGAATCTACTGCAGAGGATAGTGATGTGTGGAAAATTTGTGTCAGAAGGTTTTGAAATTGATGTAGTTCTTCCATGGACTATGGATGTCGACTCCAAGACCATTCCCATTGAGGATGACGACTGCTCCCAGTGCACCTTTCTTGAATTGTGTAGCTTTTATGCCTTTCAAGCTTGAAAAGCTCAGGGTAGGATAGATAAAGTGGCAAGTCACCCGACCAATTATCAATCCAAAATCTTAGTGTTTTCCCGTTGCCGATCTTGCCTGCAAATTGAGACTCCAGGGAAAAATCATATGGGGACAAGTGGGAGTTTAGACCCGCAATGGATTTCCAAACTCCCACGATGGATTTCTTACAAGGGACAGGAGAACATTCACGAGAAGAAGAGTGTAATGCCTTAATAACGCGTCCCCATAAACTAGAAGGTTCATTGCGAAGACGCCACCACCATTTAGACAAAAGTGAAAGGTTTTTACAATGCAAAGAACCCAACCCTAACCCGCCCATTTCAATAGGTTCAATCACTCTATCCCAAGAAACCCACGGAATTTTTTTGTGGTATGATGAACCCCCCCAAAAGAAATTTCTACGTCTAGATTCAAGTTTGGTGAGAACACTAACCAGTGCCTTGTACAAGGAGAAGTAGTAGGATGGGAGACTGTCAAGCACCGAACGGATTAAGGTGATTCGACCCCCAAGAGATAGGGTGGCGGCTTTCCACTTGGATAAACGGTTTTCAAATGTTTGGATAACGGGTGACCAGTTTTTGATTAAGTTCATGTTGGAACCCACAATTAGGCCGAGATAGGTAATCGGGAATCGGCCTTTGTTACACATTAGGGAGTTGCAAGAGGTATTATTTAACTCTTCTGTGAGGTCAATGTCGTAGAAGCAAGACTTGTGGTGATTGATTCGAAGACCCGATACCAAGCAGAAACATCTCATAATTCGTGAGATATTTAAGAGGTGTAACCGAGACCATCTTCCAAGGATAATGGTGTCGTCGGCATATAAAAAATGGGTGATGGTGGGGCCGTTGTTGGGCAATTTGATGCCGGAAATGAGACCAAGGGAGGAGGCTCGATGCATGATTTTGGAAAAGGCTTCCATAGCAATAATGAAAAGGAAAGGAGAAAGTGGGTCTCCTTGGGGAACTCCTCTTTCACAATTGAATTCGGGAGTGGGGCAGCCGTTAATAAGAATAGCAAGTGAGAATGCCCTTGATCCATAGCTGCCATTTTTGTGGAAAGCCCAGCTGATGTATTATGGATAGTAAGAAGGCCCAATTGACAGAGTCAAAAGCCTTTTCAATGTCGATCTTGAAGCAAAAGGCTTCCTGTTTGCTCTTTCTTAGCCAATTAATAATTTCGTTGAGCATGAGGGGACCGTCCAATATGTTCCTGTCACTGAGAAAGGCTGACTGCGTGGGCGAGATAACTGATGCGATGACCTTTTTAAGGCGATTTGCAAGGACTTTGGAGATCGTCTTTTTGATGCCCCCGATTAGTGTGATGGGATGAATGTCATTTAAAGATTTCATGGATGTTTTCTTCGGGATAAGAGTTATGTGAGAAGAAAAGCATCCATGACTGATGTTGCCCGACGCATGAAAGTCCAACAGGATATTGAGAAAATCAAATTTGATCATGTCCCAAAACTTTTTGATGAAACCAAAATTAAAACCATCGGGTCCGGGGGCTTTGTCGCTGTCACAATCCCATATCGCGGGTTGAATTTCGGTTAGGGTGAAAGGGCTGATGAGAAAAATTGAGTCTTCAGGTGAGAGTGTTTTGAGACCTGTATATTCAATGTAGGGTCGTTCTTTAATGGGTTCCATGAATTTAGCCTCAAAGAAATTAAAGGCCGCATCCCGAATGGAAGGGGGGTCAATATGCCAGAGCCCATTTGTCTCGAGCCCAACAATCCTATTCCTGGAGGATCTGCTGTTGATATAGCCATGAAAAAAGGATGAATTTTCATCTCCGAGCTTGATTTTTGATGGAGATCTTGAATTTTTGCATGTTCAATGGACAATAGTTTTTCCTTTGTTTCAATCCATAAACCTAACTCGTCTTCTGAGTAATCCCTGTGATCAATGATTGAGTCGAGAACAGTTAATTGATTCTTCAACTCATTTGATTCGGAGTTTTCCTGAGAATTGTGGTTCTTGATCCAATCTTTCAGCCTTTTCTTTAGGACCTTAAGTTTTGCATTGAGTATTTGGTCGGGTCTTCCAAAGTACTGACCGGATTCTAAGAAGTTTATGATGAATTCTTCTAAACCAGGCTTAGTGAGCCAAGAGTTGAAAAATCTGAAAAGGGTGGGACCGAAATCGATGTGGGAGGTGGACAAAGTGAAGGGGCGGTGATCAGAAAGGGAGCGGGGGAGGGCGGTTAAGGCAGCGGTTGGCCAACAGTTGAGGAAGCTTTGGGAGACAAAAATTCTATCAATTTTGCTCTTTTTTGCCCCGTTGTCCTTAACATATAGGAACAGCCGTGCATGGGGTATTCATGAAGGTCATTCTGGTGAATGAAAGTGTTGAAGGCTAGGGCTTCAGTGGCATTGAATGTGGAATTTGATGGTGTTGGATAATGTGAAAATAGACGAGTCCCAAATACTTAGGAGTCCGCCAGACCGCCCTTCCGATCCAGTGGAAGGAACGAAATCAAAATTGAAGTCATGATTACCCCAAAACCGATGAGGATGTAGTTGCTGAGAGTTGGACTTGTGTGTTTCTTGGATGCAAAGAAAGTTGGTTTTGTGCTCATGTTTCAGTTGTTGAAGCCAACTGGACTTGGCTTCATCCTTATAGCCACGGATATTTATGGTGAGAAAATTCATTGAGTTGTGTCTTGGTCACGGTCATGTTGGATTTGGTTTTGAACCAATTGTTCAAAACCGGAGAGATTTATTCCGATGCAGTTTCCAATGGCGATGGTGTCGATGAGTTCTCCGTCTAGGGAGGTAGTGGTGATAATAGATGGGGACTGTGTTACTGGAGCGTTGAGGGCTTGGGCAGCAGTGGTTGATGTTGGTAAAGCTTGGTTAGCAGCACCTGTGTAATTCTGTTTGGATGTTGGCGATGGTGAGTTCGGTTGAATTGAGGGTGTCTGGAGTATAGTATCTTCACCTTGTTCGTCATTGAGGGATTGAAAAGGGATTGGGGTTTTTTGTTGTCGAAAGGATAGATTGAGGTTTCGTGTGAGGTGGGGGGCAGTATGAAAATGGTCAGGTGGATGATTATGAAAAAGAAAAGGGATTTGAAGGTGAGTTTAAATCTATATTGTTGTAAGTTGAAGTTTGCATGGGAGGGGAATTTGGACGTGGTCTTTTCCTGGATGTTAAGGGGGTTTCAGGTTGAGTTGATGAGTGATTAGGTAGTGAGGTATGTGGTGGAGAAGAGGGTGGAGGAGGGGGAGGGGGTGGCATAGGGGTCCCACATAAACTATCAATGTTGTTTGTGTTTAATTATATTAGATGGGTTTGGATGGAAACGGATATCTTCACCTTTGTAGATAAACGGGTTGAGATGCCTCATTTTTATTTTTTATCATTATTATTTTTTTGGACGGTAAAAGATGCCTCATATTGTATGTATATATTGTTATGAGAAATGATAATACATTTTATTAATTTATAATGCATATATTTAGTAGATGTATCACCAGTTGTGATATAGATATCACTTATAGACCAGTTTTTTTTTATCACTGATGTTCATGCAATGATTTTATATGGTTCTTGTCATATTTGGTTTAATATGGTTTAATAATAAGAAAAGTTATGTCACTTATTATATGTATCATTTTGAAAGGAAAAGAATTATTTCAATAAATTATAAAATAATGTTAATAAGTGTATTTTTTTTAAAGAATAAACTAAACTATAAATAACTGATAATATCTTACGTGTATTTAAATTATGATAAATTCAATTATTTTTTCTATCTTTATCTTTATCTTTATCTTTATATATACTAAAAGACAACTGATTCAACAACTTATTGACCAATCACAGCTTTTCATTTCTCAAAATTGAACATTGATGATGTCATTATTAATCTAATTATAAAAGTTAAAATTCCTAATAATCATTATCCAAATATATTAGTATATTATTATTTATATTAGTATTTATAAAAAAACTCTCACTAATTTACACTTTTTTGTTTTCCATCAATAATTTACACTTTTTAACCTTTAAAAGAAAAATCTCACTAAATACTTATTGACTAATCAAAAAGCTCAATTTTATAAAACTAAAGTTTGCTTATGTCATAATATATTAATTAATTAATTGATAAATTAAATAAATAAAATCCAATAATTCAACTATTAGGTTTTGTATATTCTAGATTAATATAGTCAAATCTAAAGAAATTGTAGTTAATTATTAATTTAACATCCATTGTGTTTTTTTATTGTCCTTGATCTAAATATGCATCACGTACAAGTTTTATGTATGTCACACACTCTCACCTTCTAACGCAACTAACAAATATATAAATTTATTATCTAATAAATTAAATACATAATATATCTAATGTGTATAATATTTAAAAGATTTATACTAATCTATACTACTTTATAAAGCATATGGATAGTGTCTTAAATTTTAAAATTTTTTAACATTTCTATATTTATATTATTTTTGTATTTTATTTACTTAATCATTTATATATAAATGTTTTACAACTAAATAACAAACATAATTATATACATGTGTTTTGGACAACCCAAAGTCAGAGTAAGCGGTAGGCAAAACTGTTCGTCGTCACCTCTTGTAGAGTGTCGTAACTGAAATTTACAAATATTATCAAAACTAAGAAATCATCTATGGCCGCACATTGTGCAGGTATGATTTCTAGTTATTAATAAACTTTACATACAGAAGGGTTTGTTTCTATTCGAAAGTTACCTATCAAAAAAAATAAATAAAGTTTTTGTGTAAAGTACCTTAATTGTACTTTTAATGAAATCTACGGAAAAGCAATGCCTATTCTAAGGTTTTCTATGATTTTCTTAAAAGCATCCTCAACGCAAGTCGCTCCATGATGGGTTCCTCGCTCCGAGATCCCAACCAATGGGTTGAACCGGGTGCATGATTGGCTGGGGCAACCAGGATTGCAAGTAACCCGTAGCACAAACTTTTTAACACTAGCCCCATATCCATGCAAAGTAACATTAACGACTAGATTGTTATAATTTTTAAGGATTTTTTTTTGCTATTTTTAGCGTTATATAAGGGTTTTAGCACTTTTGTTGGTTTTCATTTCCAATTTAGTTTCACAAATACATATCTATAAGTTTTATTGCTATAAAAATTTATAGTTATCCACATTGACCGGTACCCCAAATTCTTTAACCGGTAGCACCAATAAAAAAACCCAACGTATTTCAATAAAATTTACGCTATATGAGTTGAGCGAATCCGTATCCTGTGCTACCCCTGCCTTAAGGTAGTTCCGCCCCTGGTGCAAATTCAAAACGAATGGGATGTGGGTTGCCTACCATATCAGAAAACAGAAAATTAAAGAAGCAAAATGTCGGAAATCCCATGTAAGGAACCAAAGTGAGTAATGACAGATACCAATTTGTGCTTCATCAAACAACATTGGATTGTACAAGTAAGTTCAATTAAGTTCAAATCCAAATGTTAATCATAAATACAGGCTAGTTTAAACACACATTTTCAAAGGTAATGCGTTAATTGACTAGCTAAAACAAGAGTAATAACATACCAAAAGCAAGCATTCGAAACTTCAAATGGTAAATAGATGGTATAAACAACATCACCAGCTGCTGCCATTGAGCATAATTCTGTGAAGTTGATGTTGCCCAGGTACTCGATTTAACTGAAACTTAAACACAATGTTTCCTTTTGTACTTCTCATTTGTGTATAACGGTTCACATTGTACAAGCCATCATACACAAACACCCCGTTATTTTGAACGCCATAAACCTTGCGAATAACTCTAACTGGAGTTTTCTCATCCATGCTGTTCTTCAAAGCTAGATTACCCCGTTCAAGTTTCTGATCTTCACGTGGCGGTTTGCCATTCAAGAATCCATGCCCACCTTGACCACAATAAATCAGCATATTACAGGATCCACTTTCATTTGAGTAGCGATGTGAATCAACAATACTGATAGCTATATTCTTTCCTTCAATCTTGGTATAATCTATACCCGATTGTGCTTGGCAGTGAAGACCTACCATTTGAAGTTGCGACCTATATTTGAACTTATCACCGATCTGAACACCACATACCGGGCCTACTAATTTTTCAGGATCCATCCATTTTAGCCTTTCTTTGACCATCTTGGCAGCCTTCACTGGAACCCTCCAATGAGCAATCTTTTCTCCCTTTGGCTTCAATCTGTTATCGTGGTATAATAATTCGTTAACCTGATAAAACATGGTCATTGCTTCTATGATCTTTTCACGCTTAATTTGTTCCTTGTGTGATGCAACTGTGATTGTCATTCGGTTTTTGGGCAGCACCCTGCCTTGAACGATCAAGATCCCAAAATTTAACCTTGCTAGTTGGCCTTGAGTCAAAAGAAGGTGTGTAGTTCCCCATTTCGGTTGGTTTAGTACATTTGAGTTTATCATTCTCAAAGGGCTTAAAGTACACCGATTTAGCTTTACCAACATTTGAGTCTACATTATCTAAATTCTGTTGGCTCCGCGTCACAACTGTGGTGGTGACTTGCGGTTTTGGGGCACCACAAGTGGGGTCCCAGAATCGAACTTTACCAGTTGGCCTTGAGCCAATAGACGATTTGTTTCTCCCATATTCTTTGGATTTAAGGCGATTGAGTTCATTATTATTAACACGTTGAGAGTCCAACAAACTATCATCGCCATGATCAGAGTCATTCAAAGGGAAGTCACGAACTATTTTTGCTAAGGTTCTGCGTGTTCTGAATTCTTCAAGCTTACAACCATTAGAATTATCTACAGGCCGCTTTCTACGAATGACAGATGACTCAGATGATGTCTTCTTCAGTAACTCCATTGTTGCTTCTAATGCTACAGTTTAAGGTAAGCAAAATTTTCAGAAAATATTCACAACTAAAAGTTTCGAAAAACAAGAAGTACGTAAATATATCCAACAAATTAACTAAGAGGTATTCACCAGCTGGTAGAAAGCATGGAAACAATCCGTCTTTCAAGTAACAAATTTTTAATGAGAAATTAATAAATTAGAATCAAACAAGTGATTGAAGTAGAAAACTTACATGAAAATTAAGAGCGTACGTTGGTCAATATCTATCACAAGAACGTTTGAGAAAGGTACTTATGGATTCGAAGAGTTTACAAATAGGCGGGTTTTGTATGAGTGTACGCTTTAAAATGTACCAGATGGTATCGATGCGGCGGCGACAATACATAGCGTAAGGTAAAATGCTTTAATAAGTATTATAGATACTAGTAGTAATAATAGTACTGGTATTATTCTATTTTAGGAGAGAATCAAAATACATTAGATAACGTGTCTTTATCTTTTCACTACATCAAATCATCAAACTATTTTTAGTTAAATTTATAGATTGGTTAAATTTAAAGTTAGGAAGATGATATATATATATATATATATATATATATATATACTACCTTATAATATATTTGTAAGGTGTCTTAAATTTTAAAAATTTTAAACATTACCATTTTTAACTTATTATTTAATGTTTATATATATATATACTAGATTATTTTCCCGCGTAATACGTGAGATAAACATATTAAGTTTTCATAATAACATAATTAGTAGTTATAGATAATGTATATTGAAAGATGATGATATTATTACTCAAAAAGTGTTTTATATCGAAGATGGTTAGTGAGATGTGTATGTTATATTTTTGTATAATAATGATATAAAGTTAAATACCGATATTACTTATTGAAAAATGATGATATTATTAATATTTGAAATTGGTTTTTATTGTATATGGTTCAGGATATGTTTGCTATATCTTTGTATAATGATTATGTAAAGTTAAATATAGATAAAACATATTTATTTAGTGTAATAATAAAATTATTAAAAAACATATTATCTCCTTATTTATGGAAAATCGAATATCAAATTACTTACTTTAAACTATAATATGTATCTATCTAATAAAACAACATGACATTCGTAAGAATGTTTATATTACAATGGTCAAGGTCATTAAATACTACCTCATCTATCCCAAAATAAGTGTTTATAATAAACTTGACACACAATTATAGAAATATATAATCATTATATACATATTTATTCGATGACAATTTTTTCATAATTTTTGCAAAGAC
>JAOEHQ010043368.1:0-12092 GCA_025447715.1 Asclepias incarnata | reverse complement strand
TTCAAAAATGTATCAAGTATATATAATTGTACAACATGAAATGTTTACTAAATATTGACCTCATACCTTCATCGCCGGAGCTATTGTCGGCATTGCTTGAAGAAGCCATTAGAGGGGATGATGACAGTAACAAAATATCTAGTAGTGAAGATGTTTAAATTATTGACAACTAATTCTTTCTTTGCCGAAACAAAAACAGTAAAGCTTCTGCTTCTGCTGCTGCAAAAATGGTGAAAGTATTAAAAGCTACTGGAAACATTAATAACAAGAAAAAGATCAATCTAAACGCCATAGCTATGAAAGCAGAAGCTTCAGTTGCAAAAGTTAACTAAAGAGAAAATAACAGGAAATGGAGAAAGAAGCGTGCCAGCGTGGCCAGGTCAATAAAAAGAAATACATCATCCGCAGTTGGTAGTTATTGTTATTTACATTTCATATGTATAATTGTAGGACCGTGTGTGTATATATATATATGGATAAGATGTGTGGTGAGGGATAGAAATGTGCAGAGGGGTAGCAATTTCAATGGCTATTGGAAAAAATCTCAGGCGACTTTTACCCATGAGGAATGGATGGAATGGAAAGGATTGACTAGAATTACTGAAAATGTGAACTTGGTGGATAAAGATGATGGCCGGACTTGGTTGGGTAGCAACATGGGGGATCTTTCTGTTAAAGGGATTAAGGAGGTTCTGTTGTAAAACCGAATGGGAACCTGCAATGTAAGATTTAAATGGTCCAAATGGATTCCTAAAAAATGTAATATTTTCATGTGGCGGGTGGCAATGGATAGGTTACCTACTTTGGTTGCTCATAATTGTGTTTTTGGGAATATGAGGTGCGGTTTTTGCAACAACAAAGACGAAACGATTGAGCATCTGTTATGTGGTTGTGAGTTGGCCTTGGCCGTTTGGGACGAGATTACAAATTGGGTTAAAGCTAGGCGGTTCTTTGTGTTTGATGTAAAAGACTTAGTTGAGGTTCATAATAATGTGGGGTTTGAAAAAAGAAAGAGGAAAGCGCTTAAAGGCATTGTGATTGTGACGAGTTGGTTAATTTGGAAAGTGAGGAATGATTTGAAGTTCTCTAAGGTTGATTGTTCAAGGGGTTAAAACTTTGGGGTTCCTATATATGGTTTAGAAATAGAGAGAAAGGTAGTAAAATTAATTGGGAAAGTTGGTATAATTTTGATTTGTTGTAACTTTATGTAAATATGTGTTGGCACCCGCCAAATTTGAGGGTGCAGTGTGAATAAAAGTTATCTTTTAAAAAAAAAAAGAAAAAAAAGAAGTAAGGTATAGCTTTGTCTACATGAGTACTTGAGTAGGAATATTAGCCAGCTTTTGTGTTTTATACACCCCTCTCACTTTGTGCACGTGTCCTAGAATCCAAACTTTAAACACAAACAAGCAATGAACAATAGGACTTATTGTTATATACAAATATATTATGTAAAGACTAATTTACCCCTAGCTTACTTCTCAAGCTAATGTACTTTATATAAGGGTTAAACCCTATTAGTTGTATATACACATTAAGATTAAGGGGATAACTTATATAATGTTAACAGTATATAGTTAGGTGATGTTAGTGAATGTTTGTGAGGGGAAACATTAAATTCAGAGGGGCCCCCTTTTATCATTAAAATATTTATGTGTGTGCAGCATATATAATGTTAGCAGCATATAACATTTTCCCTATGTTTAAAAGGACATAAGGTCAAAATTTGAATTTAAACCCTTTGTGTTATATGTTGTCCCCACTAGAAAGGTATCATTGTACATATAAAAAATGTTCAAAATTTGTATTTTTTGTATAAATAATATGTGATACTAGATTTAGTCCCGTGTCAAATACACGGGTTGTTTACGAAATATTAAAGTTAAAATTAAATATATGTAACAAAGACAACCTTGTAAATTCAAATGTAAAAATATATCAAAAAACAAACTGGTACCGGAATATTGAAGAAAATGTTTAATCAACTCGTCTATTAATGTCATGTCGAAGGTTTGATGCTGTAAAAAATTTATTAATAAATTTTCTTTTAGTATATATCGTAAATAAATATTTTAGTCCATCATATATGCACAATAAATATATTTGTTGTAATCATATATATTTGGATAGACATGCATGCGATATATGCTCAAATTGGACTAATTTTGATACCAAATATAAAGATAAAGATTCTTTTATGATAAGTTAAAAAGTGTAAATTAGTGATGGAAAATAAAAAAGTATAAATTAATGAGATTTATTTTAATAATTATTAATATAATTAATAATTAAAGGTTTTTTGTTGACCCATATTTTTTAATTTATAATTTATATATGTTTTTTCAAATGACATAATTTAGTCACATGTTTAATAACTTAATTTAGAGGAATCGAGAGTTATGATTAGTCAATTGAGGTTAGGTCAGTTGTCTTTTAGTATATATTAAGAAGATTAAGATATGTATTTAATTTAGTATTAATATACTCATTGAGTGTAGCATTTATGACTATTATACCTATATCATATATTTGTGTGATCAATTTATGAAGAGTTTATAGCTCAAACATGTAAGCAAATACAATATAATATATATATAGGGGTTGGTTATTGTAAAACAAGTATTAAAGTAAAACAAATAAGATAAGATCTTGACCATTAAATCATGATAAAATTGGTGCACGAAGATTCATAGAACCCAGGTATACACACTGATGCACGAAGATTTTTATGATGCACAATGATTTTCAGTTAAGAGAAAATGATTATTTTATTTGTTTTACTTTAATACTTGTTTTATTTCAACCAGAAACTATATATATATAATAACTTTTAATGTAAACATATGGATATCATTAACGAGATTTAAAGTCTAAGAAAACAATGAAAAGGGAAAGGAAGTTGGAAAGTAACCTTCCAAGTAGTTGGGATTGACTCATTCCATCACCTTCCAAACCTTTTCCCGTTTCCTTTACGCCATACCCATATAACAAACATGACATGGAAAAACTATACTACAAAAAAAGTTTTATAAGTCTACTCTTGACTTCCAACTCTTTTTTTTCGAAATTTCCACGATAATATTTACTATATCTAAAACTTTACATATATATACCCACTCTCCTTGTCTCCCTCTCTTGTTTCATCAAAAATACATATATTTCTAAATATTTATCAGTCATGAAGTCGAAGAATTCGATGAATATGAAGGTGGTGAGTATGGTATGGGTGTGTATGGTGACAATTATGGTTATGAACGAAGCCGAGGGGAGGTTTGTGGTGGAAAAGAATAGTATAAGTGTTCTTTCACCTAGTGATCTTCGGTCGAAACATGCTGCTGCTATAGGGAACTTTGGAGTGCCTGATTATGGTGGCTCTATGGTGGGCTCGGTTGTTTATCCTAAGAAACCAATGTCAGTTTATGGTTGTTCGCAATTTGAAGGGGATAAACCCTTCAAGTCCAAGTCGTCTTCTCTCCCTACTATTCTTCTTCTTGATCGTGGAGGTAAATCTTTGTTTGACTTTGAGTTTAAGCTTAATTTCTGACTTCTTGTTGGGTTACTTTAATTTTGCATCTTAAATTTGTTTGTTGTTAACAGCCAAAAATTGCGGTCTAAGAGGTCGAACAAGAATTTATGTTTTGTTGGTGGACCAATTAACTCTGAATTAAACAAAAACTCATATTATAAGCTAGTTATTATAATTAATTCATTTATTAGTTTAAGTGTCTTACAAAAAAATTAAATATTTTAGGTATAGTAAAGATGGCAAAATATATAATCAAGTTAGATATGTAAGTTAAAATGATGTGACATATACATTAACATGTGACATATACATTAACTATTAAAAAAATTAACTAGTTAATAGTTTTATATATTTTTCTTTAGAAAGTTTCCTAAAAGAAAATTTATACATTTTGTTCTTTATAAGACTTTTGACCTTTTACAGTTTAATGAATGTCAACTGTGTTTATTCAATTATTGAATTGCGCATGCTTATAGTTGACAAAATAGTTTTTAATTTATTGTAAGTTGGGAATATAATATTCAGGTTTTTAATTTATTTACATATTTAGGTGAACAACAACAGGATTTGATATCAGGTATTGGCTGGCTTTTGGTCAGGGTCTGCTACATGTAATTAGAAACTGGCCGGAAGGGACCAAACCATGTTACAATGTAGATCCGAATGCTTAGATATATTGGACCTAATAGGAACAGTTTAGTGCCTTTTGAGAACCGGTTCAGTCCTAAACTAGTCGTGAATTGAACTTAAACTCTGAGCTTGTGATTAATCCATAAACGACGAATTTTCATTATACTGAGGCGAAAGATCTTGTTAGGGACCAGAACGGAACAGGACGGGCACCAAACTAAGAAATGCACTCTTTTCATATCATATGTAAGCGGTCCTGGTGTAGGTCCGTTACAATTTTGGTCTGTCAGTTAAACAAGTTGAATCGGGTTCTACACACCCAAGAATTTAGTTATAACTTAACTGTTTGGTTTCGGATAGATAATAGGCAGAGCCTTTTAAAGTAAACACTATTAACTATTTGTTGCGCGACGCACATATATAGCGTCTAGTCTCTCTTTGATTTTGCATCTCAATGAAAGGCCAGTTTTACTTATTTCGTTTCTATTTAGAAAACATTTTTTGATATTTACTCTTCATTGCAGAATGCTACTTTGCTTTAAAAGCATGGAATGCTCAACTAGCTGGTGCTGCAGCTCTAATAGTAGCCGATTCTATAGACGTGCCTCTCATAACGATGGACTCACCCGAGGCCAGCTCAATCGCCGACGAATTCATAGACAAGCTCTCAATTCCATCTGCATTAATACACAAATCTTTTGCTCAGTCCATAAAAGATGCCTTGCAAAAAGGTGACCAAGAAGTCCTATTAAAACTCGACTGGTCAGAGTCTTTACCTCACCCTGACAAGAGGGTCGAGTACGAGCTATGGACCAACAGCAACGACGAGTGTGGGGTCCGTTGTGATGATCAAATGAATTTCATTAAAAACTTCAAAGGGCATGCTCAAATAATGGAGAGAAAGGGCTACACGATGTTCACCCCTCATTACATAACATGGTACTGTCCTAAACCGTTTGTTTTGAGCGATCAGTGCAAGTCTCAGTGTATCAATCATGGACGATATTGTGCACCGGATCCTGAGCAGGATTTTGGAGAAGGGTATACCGGAAAAGATGTTGTGTTTGAGAATTTAAGGCAGCTTTGTGTACATAGAGTTGCTAATGAGACCAACAGGTCTTGGGTGTGGTGGGATTATGTGACTGATTTTCATATTAGGTGTTCCATGAAGAAAAAGAGATATAGCAAAGAATGTGCTGAAGATGTCATCAAGTCTCTTGGTAATTTCTAAAATCTTTTTTCCTGAAACAGTCAAACTAAGAAACTCAATATCGTGACCACATAGGGGTTTCAACTGTACCTCAATGTTACATGGTATCACCGGGCTAGAAGCCCGTTGGTCGTAATTAACTAACTACTATGTGTTTGAGGGCCGGCTCAAAGGGTGTGCAAGGGGTGCCACCGAGCCGGGCCCACTCCCTCCAAGGGCCCATGCCACTACCTCCAAGCTTGCTAGGGTTGCCGGAAAATCAAGATGCCGTCAGGGAATAGGTCATCAGCAAAATGAATGGTGGTTTGTTGAAATTCATATGAAGAACTTGAAGCACTGTTGTAGTGCTGCTCCTGCTCCTGCTCCTGTTTCTTCTTATTATTTTATTGTTATTATTATTATTGGTTGAGGGTGGTGGTTTCGTTTCTAATTGCAGAGAGAATGAGTGAGGCTGTGAGGATATGAAAAAGAAGATAGGGATGAGAAATAAAAATTAGTGGTTGAGTTGGTGCTTCCTAGCTTATGGGTTGTCACTTGTCAGTAGTTTTACTATTTTATTTTAAGCAGACAAGGATAACTTTAGCCCACATGAAAATAATTTTCTTACAAAATATTTTAAAATCTCGATATGGAGTGGAGATGAAACTTGTACACATGACCAACTATAGATAAAGGAGAGCCGCACGATTTATTTAAAAATGTGAATTGTATAATTATTTTTTGTCATGTATTTGTTATGAATGTTGAAAACATTTATCGTCGTAATATTTTGTTTTTATAGTTTATTATTGACTTATTATCTTAGGGACCCATTTTTATTCTCGAGCCGGGCCCCTAAAATTTTTTATATTCTTGGAGACGACGTGTTTCTTTATAATATTAAGCTAACTGAATAAAATTATCAAATGATTCATCAGGACTTCCTAGTGAAAAGATACAAAAATGCATGGGTGACCCTGAAGCTGATGTTGAGAATGAAGTACTAAAATTCGAGCAAGATTCACAGGTAATACCATCTTTTGAGTAATGAAAATAGTTTCTTTTAAAACTGTTGTATAGAGGTACAAATGACAGAGTTTTGATTTTGTTTATAACCAGGTTGGACGAGGATCGCGTGGTGATGTAACTATCTTGCCAACCTTTGTGATTAATAATGTTCAGTATCGAGGTAGTCTTTTTCACTGATTTTTCTGTTAAGAATTGAAAGGATTACATTTTATTATAACTTGATACATGATGAAAGACTTGATCCCATATGAGTTGTGATAGTAGTGGCCTCACTAGGGAAATGATGACTTGATCCCACATGGTGTGTTTATGAGCTGTGACCTTTAGTGGCAATGTTGGTAACATGGGATATGATGTAAAGCTGATCCCTTTATATCTTTTAACATTTTCGTGGGTCGAGAGGTAATGTTTAAAGCAATATTTAACATGCTGCTTTATATTTTTCATTTATATAAAAGGAAAATTGGAGAGAACTGCTGTATTACGAGCCATATGTGCAGGATTTAAGGAGACAACTGAGCCTCCTATATGCTTAAGCGCAGGTATAATTTGATTCCAAAGAGTCAACAAACGTATAACTATTATAATGTTCTTATAGAACTCTTGTGTATAGATCTTGAGACAAACGAGTGTCTTGAAAGGAACGGGGGTTGTTGGATCGACTCAAAGAATGGCATAAGTGCTTGCAAGGTTAGCATAACTAGCAGGCTTTGTTCATCTAAAGCCAATTCATTCAAACAAAAAGAATCTAAAGTTTTTTCTTGCCTTTAGGACACTTTTAGGGGAAGAGTATGTGAATGCCCTACGATCAATGGCGTGCAATATAGAGGAGATGGATACACATCTTGTGAAGGTATGCATACTACATTTTTCAACCTACAACAAAAGACGATGGTTATGTTTTTTGTGATTTTGAATTGTTTAAGACAGCCTTTGGACCTGGGAGATGTACAGTCAACAATGGAGGATGCTGGTCCGATATAAGGGATGGAAAGAAATTTTCAGCTTGCACGGTTGAGTGTCGTTTCCTTAAATCTTTGTTCTGTTAAGGAGTTTATGTTACAATCTCGCCCATTTGATTCGTGTTCATTTTTCAGGTGTCTAATATCACTGGTTGTAGTTGTCCTCAAGGTTTTTTGGGGGATGGGCATACTTGTAAAGGTAAAAAATAGTTGGTCACGCCATCCATTATTTTTATTTTTGAAGTTTTAGTTAAACAGATTCTTGAAATTATAGATATCGACGAGTGCCAAGAAGGTATAGCATGTAGATGTGATGGCTGCAAGTGTAAGAACACTTACGGTGGATACGACTGCAAATGCAAAGGGGACAAACTATATATTGCGGATCAGGACACATGTATCGGTAAGATAGATGAAAGACTCTTTTATCCTAAACATGGGACTTGTTGCTTTTCTTAAAATTTTATTTGTAATATGCAGAACGAAAGACTTCAAAGTATGGTTGGTTCGTTAGTTTATTGGTACTTGGAGTGGTCGCGAGTGCTGGTTTAGCAGGCTACATTTTCTACAGATACAGACTAAGGGTATGTGTCTCTCATCTATGTTTACGTTCAAAGTTTAAACTAGATTTATGTATGATTTCATCGATATTTAATGGAACAGGCATACATGGACTCGGAGATAATGGCAATCATGTCTCAGTACATGCCTCTTGATAACCAGCACCAAAACCAAGTGGTAAATCACGAAAATGAACCTCTGCATCAAACATCAACCGTATGATTCACTTACAAAAGTACACACTATAAACAAAATTGACAGACGAAACACGACATGATATAATTTTGAGAGCATGAAGAATGGGAGTTATGCGTGTATATAGTTAGTCAGCGAGGTGTAATGTTTTATTAAAAAGGCGATACGACTCTTTATACATATGTTTAAAAGCCGAAAAGGGGAATGTATAATATGTCAAAATACATAGATACAAGTTGTGGTATTGGTATATATGGGACAATATTCTACATGAAAGATCATCAACTTAGATGGACCATATAACAAAAACCATGATTCTATAAGATTATGAAACAGAAGCATATATATGGTGCATTTTATCTCCTAATGCCAGTTCTAGCTATGTTAAAGATTTGCTGATGATTAAAACCTCTGCTTAAAATAAGAATAGTAATAAGTAATAGTGATCATGAATTGGTGGGCTGGTGGAAAACAAGCTAGAAGATTGGGCTGCAAAAGGTAAATGACCCATTTTTGTAAACATTTGGAAGTTCAAACAGGCTTGGGCAAAGCGGGCCTGGGTCAAATTTGATACTTTGATACTTTGATAGGGTCAACTCAAGTCAAGCCTAACCGTAGCATCTTTAATTTTATTTCAATTTCTACTTTCATTCCTAATATAAATACATGGGCTGGTTATTGTAAAACAAATATTAAAGTAAAATAAATAGGACAAGATCTTGATCATTAGATCATGATAAAACTGATGCACAGAGATTCACAAAACACAAATATATAAAACTGATGCACAAATATTTATAGAGCATACAAGTATATAAACAAGTATATAAACTTGATGCATCAAAGATAAAAACCAATTAATATAATGAATTCCATGATTTATCAGTATCGAAACATGATGCACAACGATTTTCAGTTAAAAGAGAATGATTGTTTTGTTTGTTTTACTTTAATAGTTGTTTTATTTGAACTAATGCCATAAATACATTATGACACATTAAACTTTAGAGTTAACAAGTCGAAACAAGTTAGAACAAAGAACAAATTGTTATTGAATTAATGTATGGACCGAAATGTGAGCATTTCTATACTCCTTATTAAAGCATTTCAACCCCCCCCCAAACCCCATCTTTCCCTCCGTATTTTAACCTTCAGACTTTCAAATACCCAAAATGCAAATACCCAAAATGCTCATCTCTTTTTAAAAGCTTTCTTTTATAATTAACTCATATCCCTAAAATAATTTTAATGAAATAATTTACAACATTTATCATTCAACTCCTAAAATAACTACACTACTCATTTTACATCAATTATCTTTACATCAATAACCCGCCGCCACCATCACCCGTCGCCACCACCATCACACCACCGCGCTACCACTATCGTTGCCGTATCACTCGGACATTAGTCATCTATCCATATTGAATGGGTTCGGAATTATTTAGGCTGGGCCATATTGTTAATCTAGCCTAATGTTGGCCCATTTAGGTTTATGTAACCTATCTTAAATAGTTATATGTATCAGGAAATTGTTATGGGAGGCATCACTACATGACAAAAACACCGACATTAAACAAAATTGCATGGATAACGTACGTACGTACGTACGTGATCAGATTAAGTACATGCGTGTCTAATGCAATGAAGTGTCAATGACAACAAAGGAATTGGTCACTCCTCTTAACTTCTTTCATTGAATATGATTGCGTAAATTGACATTTAAATACAAGTTCATAACAAAATTAGATCGATATAGAGTCGATAAATAATAATCATGACAATTTTCGCAGAAGTCATTCGTTGGTTATGTACACGTGGGTACCAATGTGTTAGCCATTTTGTTCATGGTGCATTATCGATCTTCTGCTAAATTCACCCGAATTCAAGGAGTATATATATGAGCCCTTAAAACTTGTAGAGCACTGGATAAATGTTTAATCAATACTTAAAGACTTGACTTAAGGGTATGTACAATTATACAAACATAAGTATATGGATATATAACTTGATGTAGTTATCAATCATATTCACAAGGCATCCCACATTGCACCTTTTTTTTTCCTTTAGTTTTCATCCCACATCACGACTATAAGAAATCACATTGCTAAGATAAAAATAAACATTTGATCTTTTACATAATTTCACTACAACAATCTTTTTCCAGAAAATCTATATATATATATGAGAAAAGTGAATATGGAAATGTGACCACATGTTAATTTTTTATTCTATTAAAAAAACATTTATTTATTTTACAAAATATAATAAAAAAAAGTATGCAACACCCCATAAGTGGCTGAAACGTGAAATACAACATCAAGAACATTGCATAATGAAATTATACAGAGTAACTATATGAAACACATATATTGAACATAAAAGTTATACAAATAGTCAAATACATCACACATGGATCCCATAATCGGGATATTATCTGAGACGCCGTGCCCGAGTCTACCAAACTACAATGCAACAAATAGTCCTTATGTCCAACTAAGATCTTTTGTCTCTAAGTCCATAAGCTATCCTTGATATAACCTGAAAAGATACTCGCAAGTGTCAACATTAGGTTGGTGAGTTCGTAGGTTTAAGTATGAACATGTATGTCATAAAGTCCAATAAAGTCTTTTAAGCGTGAAGAAAACCATTACACCTGAAGAAAACCATTCTCAATACACAGTAAAACCATTTCATCAATTGGTAGGAACAATGATGGACCACAACAAAAATCCATAAAGAGTATGTGAGTATCGAGTAGATGAGCACTAGTAAGCACTAGGGATGAGATCGGAATGGTACCGGTACCGATGAATACCGAAACCGAAAATACCAAAAATCAAATCCCGATACCGTACCGAATTCACTTAAACGGTACCGGTTCGGTACCGTTTTCGGTACCGAGATTTTCGGTTCTATACCTTATTGGTACCGAATTCATATATGTCCTCACCTGTATAGCATATCAGCATGTATAAGATGGTTATATAATTGCTAATTTACTCTAGTATTATTTTAGGCCATAGCGAGAGTCAAGATATGAGCTTCTGTATACCTTGTGGATGTATGTCTCGGCCAGTTGCGGCCACTTTGCAACTGTGGTTTTCGTCTGTATATGCAAGGGATCACATTGCCATTAAAGTATACTCATTAAGTCATTATTTTAGTTGTACTGCACTATAGCACCTGGAGATTGTATAAGGCAGAAATTTCAAGTGCAAAATTATCGGATTGTGTTGTGCTCATTTCCTAGTATTTGGTTGCTCAAATTTGAATATAGACGAAGCAGGGCTAAAAGACTTTTGGTATTCTAATTGGTATTATAATCGGTACTTATTCGGTTTCCTCGGTACCGAACCGGTTGGTACCGAAACCGTTTTACCCAGATATCCAATACCGTTACCGATACCGAATACCATCGATACCGGTACCGGTCCGGTTTTGGTTTTTCGGGATTTTTGCTCATGCCTAATTCATGGGGCTCAGGTCATTTATTTATTATACAACAAATATTAAAAAATTGGTATGTAAGGTGTTCCATACCTAAGCTTAGGTATGAGACAGCCTTATATTCACTTTTGCCTATATATATATATATATATATATATATCATACTATACTAATAAAGGAGGATGAGGATCGATGTCACTAAATCCTATGCATCACAATAACAACAAAGCCACATAGGAAATCTTAGGTCATTGATGATGAAAATGCTATGTGTATTTCAGAGGTGTATAAGTGTGTGTATATAATACACATATACTGATGTGTCTTGAATATAATTGAATAAATGGGCGGGACTTTTTAATTTGAATATTTAGTCTTTGATATTCCATCAAAAATGTAACACCCATCTTTATAAAATATGGATTTCAAAAAATTTTCGAAATAACCTTCACAAATTGCGGAAAACGTCCCTTTTTAAACAAAGTCATTTCCTAACGGAAATGCAAATCAAAGTTTTGGTGTTACTAACAGCATCACAACGACAATCAAA
>JAOEHQ010043367.1:0-22932 GCA_025447715.1 Asclepias incarnata | reverse complement strand
ATTTACCTAAACTTACACCTATATATACCTTACATGACTACATTATTTTTTAGTTCTCACAAAAAATCAATTCTTGTTTCTCGTTGATTCCTCATAAATGACATATATAAAAACAACTGTATAACTTGAAGTGAATAGTTATATATATATAATAATAAAATATTTGTTCATATAGATCCAAATAAAAAATGTCCTTTCCACCTTCGAGTAATAGGGCTGCTATCTCTCATAATAGAGAGAGAGGCATGCAACATGTTGCTGATTTCTAAGATTCCATAGTGATGACAAAGTGGCTATTAGTAGATCATTTGTGTTGCATGTCTAATAATAACAATAATCTTACCTTCAGAAGGCGATAAATCGTAAAAAAAAAAATAAGGGGCTTCATATCCATGTTATATCTCTCTCTATATATATGACATCCCGAATACAAAAAAAATACTAAAATAGGGATAGATACAAAAATTAAAAATTGAAAAATGAAAGATTTGATATCTCTTTAAAAAAAAATAGGAATGTGCTCTAAAAAAATGGGGATCTGATAATCTATAATCTAATTTGGTATCTATAACATGATTGAATCTCCACGTCAAAAAATGGGGATCTGATCATCTATATGATAATTTGGTAAAAGATCTTTTAGGAGGTTCAAAAATAAGTATTGTGGGATGGCAAGTTTTTAACAACCATTTGGCTATATCAAGTGGAAATGTGGTGTTATTATTACATAATGAACCCAGGTTCAAATCCCGGGTGATACAATTATTTTTTTTAAGTTGAGACCTTATATTATTATGTAGATGTGGCATATGAGGTGGCAGCCATGTGTCAAGCTCACAGCCCAAATCGATGAGAAGGTGACATGTAAGCAAAAAGCTGATGTGGCGAGCTCTGGGGTATGCCACATGGGCGTCTGGAGATAGAGAAATATATATATAGAGAGATATATATATTTTGGAAGCGGGTTGCAGGTTATATATATTCACTCGGCTGCTTCAATGAAGAAGAAAGCACTGTAGCCTAAGTAGAGAGGCTGCTTCCATTTTTCTACCTAAATGATAGAAAATGCCTCCAACCTTTGGTTAAATATTTATTTTATGTTTTGGCTATTTTTTGGTCTAAGAACGGTGATGCTAGTTCAGTTGTTGAAGAAAATGTCCCGATGAACTTTGGGAACATAGTAGCTTTAAATACTATAGCTTTTGGTCAACATAGTAGTTTTGGCTGCTTGAAAGTTTTTTTTATATTTATTTTATGTTTTGATTTTTAATTAATGAAATCTTTTTTATTAATATGATATGTTTTTTATTTGCTAAAAAGTTTTTTACTTTTATAAGATTTTTTGGCCCCCACAAGAAGTATAAGATTATTAATTTATTATTTGAATAAATCATTGATCAATACAAAGTAAAATATTTGATTATTTATTACCCATCCACAGTTCCACACGCACAAATCTTATGTAAGTCAACGCATTGTGGTTGACTAATTCTTCAAAATACCAACTTTCATTAAACAATCCGCTTTCTTCAACCTCTTTAAAAAGCCAAAATATATCACAATCCATAAAGTTATTTCTGCTACTTCTTCCTTGTCTTTTTTTTTTTAAACAAGAAAGACACTATCTTCTTAATTCAATGTTTGGTCTAGTCAGCAAGCAGGATGACCAAATCCAACAACTTCTTTCAGTATTTGGTCAAGCCCTTCAAGTTTAGTTCAAATAAAGGTAAATTCTCCATTATGATTTTGCTAACTATGATCCTTAGTTTTATAATTAACCGTGCAGTAAAATATTATATAATAACCGTCCCTTGGAAATATTTATCAAACAGCCTTCTACAATAATTTACTGCTGTTAGCAAGATTTAAATATTTAATACCCTTATCAAAATTTAATCAAAGATCAAAACTTTATGTGTTTTTTAATATGGGTTTTGATTATAAAGATATGTTCTTCAAGAATCTTGTTTTTATATGTGATATTTTTTTTGGGGGTTTTGAATTCAAAATCAGAAAGTCAAGATGATGAGCTGGAACAGATTGCTGCTCAAGAACAGAAGATATTTTCATTCCAAACTTTAGTTACGGCTACCAAGAATTTCCATCCAGATAATAAGCTTGGTCAAGGGGGTTATGGCCCTGTTTTCAAGGTTTTATTCATCTCTTTAGAATGCACACTTTTGTGTAGCTTGTTACCACCAAATTTACTCGATACTTGTAAGGTAGCAAAACTCGCTAATGGTACTCGACCGGTCTGTGGCTTTGGAGTGAATAACCGGCTTAGGCACATGGTGCCTGGGGAGTACTCGGATTGGAATCTTTATATATAAATTTTGAAATTATATGTATGACATGTTCATAAGACCCTAGAAGTATGTTTAGAAACATTAAGACAATTGTTTAAATACCTCAAATTGATTTTGATCCATTTTCAACTGAGTTAACACTGAGTTTCGACTGAGTTGGCCGAGTTAACCAATTTTTGACCAAATTGTGGACCATGTAGCGATTAGTCGGATATTACTCAACTCCCCTCGGTCACGGACCTTGTTGCAAGTACCCGGCCATGGAATCAAGTTTTTACAACATTAAATAGTTGGATTCATTAGGCCATTTAACATTTGTGTCTTATAGGTTTAGTATCTGGGGGAAGGATAAGGAGAAAAGGTTCCTTGGGGAGAAAAGGGTGAATTTGCTGCTCACTCATGTCTCATGTACCAGTTTTACACTTTGACGCACGAATAAGTTTGGCGTTTTAGTTTGGAAAAATGTTGCATCAAAATGAAAAGTTTGGTGCATCAACATGTAGAAATGGTGTGCCAGTGACCTGTCAACACAAGATTTTTTTTTTTTTTTACCCTTTTAATTAATAATGCAAAACATTGATTTTTATGTGTGTAAAGTTTAACGTTGGGTAAGTATTATAGGTAGAAAATTTGACTTGTTTGAGTTTTTTTTAGATCTCTAACGGGTCAACCGAATAAAATCAGAAAATGATCAAAGGATTGTCGTCAAACGGGTCGAAAGTCTCCCAAGTGTACTTTAGTGCAAAAAACCTCATCAACTAATTTAACCAACAATTTAGATTAGTGTGCAAAAAGTGTTATTGGTCAACGCAACCCGGCCCAACCAGTTTTGAACCATCCCAAAACTTAACCGTCTCTGACTAATTACTCAGCCTACTCTTTTTGCCAATGCTAATGAGTATTATGTTGAAGTGGGGGTTAAAGGTTGTACTCGATTTGGTGTTTGGATGTGTAGGGGAAGCTGGAGGATGGGAGGGAGATTGCTGTGAAAAAGTTGTCAAAATATTCAAGTCAAGGAAAAAAGGAATTCACAAATGAGGCTAAACTATTGGCGCGGGTGCAACACCGTAATGTTGTGAGCTTGTTGGGGTTTTGTGGGATCCCGGAAAAGCTTCTAGTATATGAATACGTCGTAAATGAGAGCTTAGACAAGCTTCTCTTCAGTAAGTTCCACCCCTCTTTCATTAATTCTAGCATTTTCATTTTTACATTTGTTAGGAATATTGCTAATGGCTTCACATATGTTGTTTGAGTGTCAAACGAGATACTTTTTTTATAGAAAAAACTAACGTGTGTTGTTTATGTTAGTGGATTAAATATGAATTATGATATGTGATATTTTTTTATGAACAACTACTAAACAAGATTCATGCAACTAGCATTCAAGTGATAGTTTTAAGACATGCACCTCAGGCTTTGCCTCAAACATTTTATAAGTGTGTCATTTTGATCTTCAAGTTCATGCTCCTTGAACGAGATTTGGGATTGTGGTAACGCATCGAACTCCTGTGATCTATTTACAAGTCTCTTTATACGTGTTAACTAACTCCTTCTAGGGTTTATGATAATAAAATTAGTGGTGGCAAATATGAACTATTTAGATATGACTGAGTCCATTCAGGTTATGTTCCATCTCTAATAGAAATAAAAAATGGTTAATAAGGAAGTGGGTCAAAAGTCAAAACAAGTGGAAAGTCGTCCGGTGTATTGTTAATGAAACCTCGTTAAGTATTCTTAAAATTGTTATTGAAATAGTATCAATGTTTGATGCTAATTGTTTAGGTAAATATAAAAATGTAAAAAAATGTTTGGGCCAACTTAAATTGACCTGGCTGGTTTTGACCCCGTACAAAAAGTACTCATTTTCAGCCAAACCCGTTTTAACCAGGTTTTACAAGCTGTCCTACTTTTACGCCTTGCTACCTCTAGTTAACATGATTTTAATTGTTTCTGTCTCATTCTTGACTTGGTTTGTTTGCTACTTATCTCAAACTCTTGATGGTGATTATGATATTCTTGACTTAGAACCAGGAAAACGAAACGTGCTAGATTGGAAAAGAAGACATGACATAATTTGTGGTGTGGCACGTGGCTTGCTTTACCTTCATGAAGACTCACACGATTGCATCATCCATAGAGATATCAAAGCTAGCAATATCCTATTAGACGAGAAATGGATACCAAAAATTGCGGATTTTGGCATGGCTAGGCTCTACCCTGAAGATCAAACGCACATCAACACTCGTGTAGCTGGTACCAAGTATGTTTTTACTTGGTTTAGTGATGGCTTGTTATAATTTGGAGAGTTAAGACCGATTTAACAAATGTATTCATTTCCGTTTCTAATCAATTAGAGGTTGCAAGATACACTAGTTGGGTGGGTTGGTTAACATGTTTGAACGGGTAATATTTTGTTGGGGTCAAAATAGGTCAGGTCGGCTCAGGTCAACCCGAACCATTATTTTGTCCAAATTTTTGGTAAATAATTAGTGTATCAAATGATCACCGTATTATATTCTTTCAATGATAAAACTGATCTTTCAGCTAACCTGATTTGTAAGGTTGTATGAATTAAAGATATATTATGACAATGTTTAAGCCTTTGCCTTTTTAGCCAATCTTTTTTATTCAACCCGACAACCCGTCAGAGATGAACCATTACTTGAATCAATCAATTCATAAGGAAAAGTTTCAAAATTGTCACATCTATAGCCAATCATCCAAGTAAGCATTTTGGCATGACAAGTATGCAATCCTACATTTGGAATGTTCTCTGGGTGAATTGCATTTCCAACCATTTCCCGTCATGCAGAACAACCATTTGAGTTGTAAAAATGCATAGAATCCACCATAGGCTGCAATTTCCGTGCGTTTTCAATTATCAAGCTCGTTACTTCATTGCCTAACAAGTAACCACCATTATATTTCTGCAAACCTTTTGCTAATAACACAAAAGGTTTGCAATTTTCGATAGTTTTTGACCTTTTCTTTTACTCGTAATATACAAGTACGGTAGTTGAAAATCTAGTTCACTCAGTGTTTTCCTTGTTATACTGGTAAATGGTAAACTTAAATCTAGAACATGCTTGTAAGAACTTCTAATGAATTAATTCCCTTTGTTACAGTGGATATATGGCACCAGAGTATGCTATGCATGGTAATCTATCTGTGAAAGTAGATGTATATAGCTTTGGTGTTGTGGTTCTGGAGCTCATTAGTGGTCAGAAAAACTCAACTTTCAACCTGGACCCCGAGTACCAAAGTCTACTAGATTGGGTAAGTACTCAACTTTTACTTTTTTGCTCTTTTTATAACTTTATAAGGAATTTGTATGTATTGGACGCCTAAGTATTAGAAAGGCCACTCTGAAGCCATCCAAGTATCAAAATTTAATTTGGTTGATACCTATTAAGGCCAAAACTTGACTGCAAATTGTAAAACGAAAATAACGTTGACTTAAAGAAAGTCCTGGTTTCCACTTTACAAAAATTTTATAACCTATAAATATGTTGACATCTCATCAAGGGTAGTTATGTCTTTTAGAAAAATAATTACGACATTTTGTCATCAGCCAGGTATTAGGCCGGAATTGGTGTAAATCAAACCAAACTGTTACTTGGGTGGCGTGTAATGTTGTTTTCATATTTGTGTGGTTTGGTGTAACTGTTACTTGGATGGTCTTACATCATCCAGATTTTTAGGGCAAATGACAAAAAAAAAAACCTTTTTTGAAGGTAGCCGGTCATGACCACTATCATACCACCCCTTTTCGACATATTTCTTCCTTATATATAACAAGAACCATGAATCGATCATTGTCACTAAAAATGTTGAAGTTGGACGTTTCGTATTCTCATGTTATATGTTTTGAAATTCAGGTATAACACTAAACCACTCTTTGAGTTATTTACATATGTGGCTTTGTTTTTAGTATATCTGGTAATCCCGGGTCATGAACCATAGACGCAGAATAAAAGCGGTGACATGCAACATTCCTTTTTCATGTGTGCCAAAGCCAAACATAACTTTTGTGTTATATGCCCAAATTTTATGGTGAAAACTTGAAAAATCATGGCATTGTGTAATTTACAGGCGTATAAGCTGTACAAGAATGGCAAAAGCCTTGAAATTCTGGAATCAACACTGGCCTCTTCAGCAGACCCTGATCAGGTTTCCGCTTTCATACAAATTGGCTTATTATGCACCCAATCTGATCCCAAACAACGGCCCACCATGCGCCGTGTGGTGATGATGCTATCCAGGAAATCAGGTGCACTAGATGAACCAAATCGCCCTGGAATCCCAGGTACTAGGTATAGAAAGTCTGGAAGACCAACCACATCATCCTCATCAGCCGGGACTTCCGGTGCATCAAGTTCCCATTCCTCCATGGCCACCGCGACTTCCACCACCACTAGCACCCATCATACACAGGCTTTTGGGGCATCACATTCACATTCTCCCACCACCCCCACCACCCTTAGAATAGGTGCCCCCGCTCATGGTGGTTCACATTCTGTTCCACATCGGAAGTCTCGAAGTTCTGGTTTTGTGAGTTCAAGGTCAGATCCTCATGGTAAACGCCCAATGGAGATTCAAGATTGAATTGATAAAAAAAAGGTATTGTTGTAGGTCTTTAGGAAAACACTCGTTTTGTATAGCAAGAGATTAGTGTCTATTATTTTTTACACAACTGAAGGTATGTATAGTTTATGAGTTAGCAAGCGGTAACACTTAGAGGGTGCAAATATTTTACTTATTACATGTACATGCATTTTATTTTTTTTAATGTTCTGTCATTTTTTTTTTCTATGATTCTTTCAACTGACAGCAGTGTCCAGTCTACTTGTCTCCTTGAAATTTCATTTCGAGTTTATCAACTTCTAATACGGTCTGGTAATTTCATTTCGAGTTCATCAACTTCTGATACGGTTTAGTTTATAAGTTCATCTAATTACACTTTTCACCAACGATCTGGGGTTGTAGCATAGTTGACGTTAAATCTAAAGGATCTATTGCTGGATTATTATTATTATTTTCTTATATAGAAGCATTATATACACTATACCAATGACATGGTCATCTTCCCTGCTTTTAGGGACTTAAATTTATAAAATGCGTTTTCATCGTTAAAAAGTTTTATATATTAATATTCAACTATATCAAAGTTTGAACACACATTTGATTTATTTGTTTATAAAAGTGAAAAGGAGACTGTCAAACATAGATGTAGATTTTTTAATTTTTTTCTTTCAAAAACGAGCTTAAGTATATATACATAAGCATACAAAAATTGAGCCACAAAAAATATAACGACTAAAAACTTAGATTTAACAAGTTTACATGTGAGACATCATAAATAACAATACATATCTTGAAATATCATATAAATAAAGGATGATACGATGGATGGATCCCTACACCTAAAATTAGTACCGATAGATAGAAAATCCCAAACCCTAGATCGAAAATTAATTAAGAAGAAATGGACTACGGAATGAAGGACATTCTGGTTCATGATTTGATTATTCATGGGATTAATCTCAACGATTTGAAACCGGGTACTATTAGGGATGAAAGGACTCCTGAATCATGTTTATTAGCAGACACCGAGAGTTGGATGTTGCGATCGAGGGTTTCACTCGAAGATATGAAAGAGGGAACCTTTTATGATGTGCTTGAAAACGACGGGAGAGACGTTGATGGTAGGAAAGTGACCAAGGAGGAGGCTCGTCGTATTATCGACAAGTATAATAATTATAATAGGAACCGATATTTTGATGTGGATGAGAAGAAGATGAGGAAGGTGAGGAAACCCCTCAACCTTGAAACGCTTGATGAATTAAGGAAGGCATATGGTTTACCCCCTGATTGGGAAAAAAACATCCCCAAGAAGGAGGACATGGACAAGAAGGACAAGGAGAAGAAGGAGAAGGAGAAGGCGAAGAAGGAGAAGGAGAAGGCTTTGAATGATCTGGTTGATGAATTGCTGCAGGATCTTGGTTTACCCCCTCGTCCTGAGGTTGATGAGGTGGAGCGCCCACCCCCCCGCAGAGGATGGCTCTTGGATGAAGGTTATCGAAAAATGTTCAAGTACATGAAACCCGACCCGAATGAGGATCCGTATGAGGAGGACGAGGAGGAGGAGGAGCAGAAGAAGAAGAAGAATAAGAAGAAGATTGTTAGCCACCCCATTCCTGATGTTCCTATCAAGTATGAAGGAAGTTGGGAGTCCATCCTGACAAAGCATCTGGACCTGGAGATGATCTAGGCTTTTATTGCAATCATTGTTTCTTAATAATTATTATTAAGAAACATAAGTAGGTTGCTTATTACTACTGCTCGCTCCTGTGTGCTGTGTGTTTTTTTAATAATCTTGTGTCAGTCAAACTTTGATCATCCATGTATGATGTTGGAACTACTACTTTTCATGTTATTTTGGAGCTTAATATATGATTAATGCTCTGTCGTTTCTAGTTACTACTACTACTTTTACCATTACTTATAAATTTTGTATCTTCATCATCAATCTTGCATCTTAATCATTGCTGCTATATATATAATATGCACACAGGAAACACAAGATGGGTCACACTCGATGCCCAGACCTCCTTTAATTAGTTGTGTTGATGGAAAGTCTTTCTTTATACGGTTCTCTCAGTCACATCCTTACTTTGTTCTCAATAGTCTGATGATAAATTTCAAAGCCAACCTCGAATGTCGTTAATTTGCCCAATGTTAATTTGTCCAAGTTCATCTAATTACACTTTTCACCAACGATCTGGGGTTGTAGCATAGTTGACCTTAAATCTAAAGGATCTATTGCCGGATTATTATTATTATTATTTTCTTATATAGAAGCATTATATACACTATACCAATGACATGGTCATCTTCTCTGCTTTTAGGGACTTAAATTTGTAAAATGCGTTCTCATCGCTAAAAAGTTTTATATATTAATATTTAACTATATCAAAGTTTGAACACACATTTGATTTATTTGTTTACAAAAGTGAAAAAGAGACTGTCAAAAGTAGATGTAAATTTTTTTTTTATTTTTTACTTTCAAAAACGAGCTTAATATATACATAAGCATACAAAAATTGAGCCACAAAAAATATAACGACTAAACACTTGGATTTAACAAGTTTACCTGTGAGACATCATAAATAACCAATGTTTTAAAAACCGGATTTTTCGTCGAACCGGCCGTCTTACCGCGCCCGGTTGAACCGGTTGAACAAGCCGGTTCGACCGGTTGGTTACTTTTTTTTTTTGTTAAATTTTTAATAAAAATGCTATTAAATTTGTTACAATCCACTAAAAAATAATACCAAATAGTTATAATCCAATGAAAATATATGTTTTAATGTTCATAAGCAACTAAAAATAACATTAAAGTATATATATCATCATTAAAAAAAAAAAAATTTAAAAATCCAAAACCGGTTGAACCGGACTGGCAGAACCGGCCAGAACCCAAAAAACCGTCCGGTTTGAACCATTAAACCGGACCGCCAAAAAACCGGGTTTTAAAAACCGGCCTCCTGACCGCGAACCGGTCGAACCGGCCGGTCCGTTTTTTAAAACATTGTAAATAACAATACATATCTTGAAAGTTACATGTAGTACATATCTTGAAATCTACCTTTTTCAATCTCTACCAAAAATCAATAAAAAGAAAGAGAAAGAGAAAGAAAAAATATAACGAATACATCATACTGATAAATAATGTATAGCTAACATCTTAATATAAACACTATATCAAGATGACGACATGGCGTAGAAGTCATGTCCTAATAATAGATTACAAGTTCGAACATTGTTAAGTAAATATTATCAATGGCCATAAAAAAAACTCGTAATATTTCAATTAAACTGCATACATTTGTATTTAAAACCCGATGAATCTAAATATCCTTTTGATTGAAAACATAAACATAAATATATATTCATTGAATATCAGCGGTTAGATCCAATCCAATGGGAGTGGGTGGGTGTCTAATCTCAGATCTCATCAAGTCGATACACATCCCCGTCTGAATCGCTCTCTCTACTCAACATTAGGGACTATACATAACACATATATACATATACGTTTAAAAAAAATATACATATTACTGACGTGCGGTTCCGAATAATAGGAATATCCCCCGCCACGTTTTCACGTATATCTCACTCTTCTCTTCTTTCCACAACCTTCACTCACTCACTCTCTCTCTCTCTACTCTTTCGCCAACCTTAATCCTTCTGTAAGCATCTCTCTCTCTCTCTAATACACGCCATATACATATTCATATACATATACTATATCTATAGTTCGATCGAGTTTTTATAATTAGTTAAACGTTTTACAGGTAAACAAAATAAAGTAATGGCGAGTTTCAAGGTTAATCGGATCGAATCATCACCTATTGAAGGCCAAAAGCCTGGCACTTCTGGTCTCAGAAAGAAGGTCCTCTTTTCCTTTTCATTTTTTAATCGCTATTTTTGATTTAGATTTTGTTTTTCGTAGATCTGTTTGCATGATTCGATTGTTATTATAGAAGAACTATATATAAAATTTTGATATTAGATAGATACAACTGTTGTTTATATTTATTTTGTGTATGTGTGTTTATATATATATATACATATACCGTTGATGCATGCTTATAATTGAATTCTGGTGTGTGATTGATTGATTGATCACGGATTTAAATTAATTTTGAAATGATATTATGCTTTATGATGAATCGATAAATCTGGATCCAATTCGTCCAAACCTTATGCTAAATACTACAATAGTATAATATAAGGTTTGGACGAATCCGATCCAGATTTATCGATTTTATTACAAAGCATGATATCATTTCCAGTTTAATTTAAAACTGTGATCAATCAATCAATCACACATTTTAGTGTGACTTGATACATAGGTAACCTATAAAATCGTATAAAGTTTAAAGCATATTTTGGACATTTTAGTGTATTCAGATCTCTATTGTATGTATCGTAATCAGATACATCCAAGTAACTTTTTGGTTTCAGGTCAGAAGATATACATATACTTAGGAGAGATTTTAGATCAATACATACAATCGTAACTTAGATAACCTTAATTATACTCCTGTATTGTTTTGTCTATTATTTAAATCTGGTTACGGCTATTTTGTGTGCTAGAGCTGAATTAGTTGAAAAGCACAATATTGAGTTAAAAGAACTAATCTACCTTCCAGATCAACAAAATGTTTGTTACAGATTTTTGTCAAAGATTGAAGAAATTTAAGTAATACAACAAGATAATTAGCTACAAATAAGAATTTGAACCTCAAACTGAAAAGGTAAAACAGGTGACATATGGCAGCGGATGCAGCAGAGATAGGAACCAAAGTTTGGGTAGATGATAATGTCGCCGTCACTCACATATATGTTAATACACTGCGCAATCAAAGTAGAATGTAATGACTAATGATTTCTAATGCTATGATAAGGTATGAAGCTGGATTGGAAGTGTATTCAGAGTCCAGTATAATAGGATGTTTATGAGTTCTTGTAAGGAAAAGTACTTTTATGATGAAGGCCTCACATTTAAGTAGATCAAAGAACCCAAATTGGGAAGTAAACCTGACAAAAAGTAGGATATAAAATGAAACTTAGGATGTGGTTGATCTCTTAGAAGGGAAGAAGGATGATTAATTGCTAGTTGGTCTTAACCGTTTAGGTATAGTTCAAACAGATCCAAGAATGGTACAAGGCATTCATAGGATCTTAAGATAACCTTAGGAACACTCTAGAAAGGGTTTGGACTTCAATGAAGAACAAGTCTAGGGGAATTGAAGTCTATAAAGATGCTGATGATTGTTAATGCTCATCAATGGGATAGTTTGGTGAATTAAGATATTATGTAGCGGCTAGGAGTGGGGGACGTTATATGTTGAAGAATCTTAGTAAAAATAGTCATGGAAGGAAAAAAAAAAAAAAAAGTCATGGAAGAATCAAAGATCCCAATTGTTGACGAAGTTGTATCAGGATAATAGGCTAATAGCATTGTTCACAATGTGGTTCAACATGACCTGACTAAGCATGGGCATATTTGTATACATTCCGAAAGGAAAATCTAGAAAGTGAAACCATTTGCAAGCCATTATGTCCTACATGCCCAACTCAACAAACAATTGAGATTCGTACATGGATTATGCGACTTCAAAGACCACAATTTGAATTCCTAGAAGCAATTTTGTCTTAAAATACATGCCTTCGTCATTTTGTGGGAGGGTTGGGAAAATCTTAATCAAGGAACCCCCATTGATAAAATTTGAAAGATCTGTGTGGGTCTCTTTCAGCTTATTTTATTTTCTTTTTGATGAAATTTCAAGTTAGTTGGGATCTTGCGTTTATGCTCTTTTTATAACTTGGATACGATACATGTGCACACATTTTTCTTGTACCGAGGTAATTTGTGTGTATCTTTTTTGTTAAAAAAAGACAAAATGTATTGGTTTAAACCATGCACTCTATAGTTATATCCGCATCTGCTTACATCATATATGAGTCTAGAAATCGATCACTTGATGTGGAATTTTGGATATCCATTTGCAATCCTAGTACATGCATTATGTGTTTATAAAATATTCATATATAGCTATATAGTTCCTCCTCGGTAATAACTAATAAGATTTGTTTAGTCGTTTCGTTACTCTTGACTTTCTGTCTAGAAGGAAGTCTCCATTTCAAACATTCATTTCACATAGTCCTTCAATATTTTCTTTAACTTGCTACTATTTGTGTGCTTTTCATAAAAGTTATCCTATTAATTAACGCACAACCATCCTCACTAGTTCATGTGAAGGGCCCATTTCTGTGTGATACCTTTTTGGTTGCAAGATATCCTCCAATAATGACATGCTGTTTCATCTTAACTGGCTAACCCAATCCGATTTTACTTGAAACTTTTCAGGTAAAAGTTTTCACCCAACCGCATTACTTGCATAATTTTGTTCAATCGACATTCAACGCCCTCTCCGCAGAGAATGTTAAAGGTAGGGATTGTGCCACTCATTATTCTTCAGGATTCAGTGTTAGCAATAATCTGAGTTTGATATTCTGTTAGGTCATACAGCAAATTTTCTTTGTCAATACAGCTTCTTCTTTTTTCTTTTAGTAACAAGCTTGCACTCACCCTAAACTGCAACTTTGTCTCAAGAAAGCTTTTAACCCACAACCACTTGGTTGGGGATACACCTTGGATTCTGCCGGGCCAGAGGCCTGTTGGTTTCTTTCTCAATACAGGGGACTGTAACCTTTCTAGTTTCTATGTATTAAGCCTTGCCCCTAGCTTTAATTATTTACTGTAACCTTTCTAGTTTCTATGTATTAAGCCTTGCCCCTAGGCCCTAGCTTTAATTATTTTTGTCGAAGATGAATTTCAGTAATAAGATGGGTGAGTAGCAAATATAAACTGTATGGAGCACGTGTTTGTGTTTGTCCATTGTGCTTTGTCCTGCTTCAGTGATGATTTTTTTCCCTTGATGCAGGCTCTACGCTTGTTGTCTCCGGTGATGGACGCTACTATTCTAAGGATGCAATCCAGGTACTTATATTAACTTTTTGAATGGAGTCTTTAAACATTTGATAAATATTTTTTCAGAGCACATGGAAAAAAATCGATAAATCAGAACTTACAGGGATTCTTGTTGAAAATGAGGAGAGAACAGTGAAATAAAAAATAATAATAATATGTCTTTTTACTGTGTCAGTTGTGCATGTTAGTTACTTGTAAATAATAGTTCTAGTGAATGTATCTTTATTTCAAAAACTGCAGATAATAATTAAAATGGCAGCTGCAAATGGTGTAAGACGTGTCTGGGTTGGCCAAAATGGACTTCTATCAACACCCGCCGTATCAGCAGTCGTACGTGAAAGAGTTGGCGCTGATGTAAGTTTATCTGCTATAAATTAGTCTTTGCCAAGCAACAGGGGGGATTAGAGGTGGCTATTCTACTGATTTACTTATGAATGGTCAATTTGGGTTGTGTTTTATTTCAAACGGGTCAAACAACTTTAGCTGAAATGGGAACGGTCAAATGGGTTGAAAGTGACTAAAAGTTTATTATTAATGCATATCACCTCCTAAAAAGTCTTATTTAAAGATTTTATTAATATGAGCAGGGAAAATGTTCCCGGGTCTACCTAACCCAAGCTGGACCATTTTGACCCAGTACAAAAAATGATCTGTTTTGAACATTCACCCAACCTGCTCGACCTGTACGTCTTGCCACCTCTAGCGAGGGTTAGCTTGCTAAGTCAATAAGTAATATCCTTCATGTTCTTTAAATTTCCAGGGTTCCAAAGCAAATGGGGCATTTATATTGACAGCCAGTCACAACCCAGGTGGTCCCACCGAGGTATGTTGTAATTTCCTTTTGACAGCAAACTCTAAGCATGATAGCAATTCAGTGGAACACTGGAACTTACATCTTTCGTGCTCATTCTTTCAGGATTTTGGAATTAAGTACAATATGGGAAATGGTGGGCCAGCACCCGAAGGAGTTACAGACAAGATCTTTGAGAACACTAAAACAATAAAGGAGTATTTTATTGCAGAAGGCCTGCCAGATGTAATGTTGGACCCTCAAACTAGTGTAAAGTTTGAAAACTTATATCATAGGCATTGTTTTGATCGAACTAATTGACATGTGTATACAGGTTGATATCTCGGCAATTGGTGTTTCAAACTTTTCAGGTCCTGATGGCCAATTTGACGTTGATGTTTTTGACTCAGCAAGTGATTATGTGAAATTGATGAAGTATGATAACTATTGATCTACAACTTCCCATATATTTGCTTTCACAAAAGGGAATGAGTTATTATGACGTCAATGTTGCATGACTCATGATTTGTGAATTATTTCCAGGTCAATCTTTGACTTCCCGTCAATCCAGAAGTTAATTGCATCTCCACAATTTAGTTTTTGGTGGGTACTATTACATCCCGATGTGCATATTTCCCCTTTTTGTGTTTGTTAAATATCTGTTTGATGCTGATTGTGCTGTGATTTATTAGTTTTGATGCGCTTCACGGAGTTGCTGGAGCTTATGCTTCACGTATATTTGTTGAAGAGCTTGGAGCAAAAGAGAGCTCATTGTTAAACTGCGTGCCCAAGGTTATTTCTACCCATTTAATATATCTCATTTGTTCTTTGATTTTAGTTAGGGTAGGAACTTCAACCCATTTACTTATGAATAGCTCAGTTTGGGCCTTGTTTGATCTGAAAAGGCCCAAATATAAAAGTTAAAAGGTCATATGGGTCGAACAAGGCAAATGGGTTGAACTCCGTCCGAACTCTAATTTTAATGCATATTATCTAATATTGTTTATGCAAAGATTAAATTATTAATTTGATACTATTGCTTTTTTATCATAATTAATGCGTTAAGTACTATTTTTTTTTTTCAAATAACAAAAGTGTGTGCTGGTCATCCTAACCTGGCTCAATCCATTTCAACCCATACTAGAAAGACCTATTTTTAAACCTTAACCTGTGTTGAACTGATACCAAATGCGTGTCCCTCCATTTTGCCTCCTTTAATTTTCGCAAAGCCACTACTTTGCATGAGATAACCGTGTGTATATATGTCTTGTTATGCTTGTAAGTTATGTATTCTACATTGTTATTCACTGAATTTTTGTGATGCAAACAGGAAGACTTTGGTGGTGGACATCCTGATCCCAACCTTACCTATGCAAAAGAGTTGGTGTCACGGATGGGATTGGGTAACAACCCTGATAGTAACCCCCCAGAATTTGGTGCTGCCGCAGATGGTGATGCCGATAGGAACATGGTTCTTGGCAAAAGGTAAAACCCTAATTGATGCAAATGTCTACGACTACAACTGTCTCTTGGAAGAATCTCAGTTGGTAACTTTTTTCCTTCTTCCTGGTTTCAGGTTCTTTGTTACACCTTCAGATTCTGTCGCTATCATTGCTGCAAATGCAGTCCAATCCATACCATACTTCTCATCCGGGTTGAAGGGTGTTGCCAGGTTACTCTTGTTCATATATAACTTTGCTTAATTCCTCAATGTGCATGTCTGATCGTGGCAATGGGTCAAAATGAATAATTTCTGATGTGGTTTGGGTGGGTCGGTAGGGCTATATGCATACTATTTTTACAATTTTTATTAATAACCAGCATTTTTAAGAGGGCCTGCAGAAATATATTGTTACAATAACTAGCAATTTAGAAGCTTTTGTGTAACTATACTCCGGATGACCTTCTACTTGTTTTACTAGCTTGACCCATTTGACCAGTTTCCTTTCTATGTAAGTTATCCAGGTTCTAGCCGAACTAATTTGAACCATTAAAGATAAAGCATAACCCAAGTTGACTTGTATATAAATAAATGGTTCAAAGTAGTGAAGTATTTGCCTCTATGTAATCTCGTGTAATTTGACTTGTATATAAATAAATGGTTCAAAGTAGTGAAGTATTTGCCTCTATGTAATCTCGTGTAATTTGTCTTATCATCATGCATATGATAATTTTGTTTACTTCTAAGTCCACTGGAAACAAATTCGATATGTAACTGCGACTTCTTTCTGTAGGAGCATGCCAACATCTGCTGCTCTTGATGTTGTAGCTAAAAGTCTCAACCTGAAGTTTTTTGAGGTACTCTTTGCACATACAAATATAACTATAAGTAGGGTGTAGACTGTAGACAGTTTTCTGAGTGCAAAGTCACTCATTCTTAATGTTCCACTATTCCAGGTACCAACTGGCTGGAAATTTTTTGGTAACTTGATGGATGCTGGATTATGTTCAGTTTGTGGTGAAGAGAGTTTTGGAACTGGTAAAATTTCCCTTTCTGCTGCCAGCCAATAGGAAAAAAAATGGCAGAACTGCTGCTGTAGTTCATAATATGACCCATCCGTTATATATGTGCTTGTTTGATTTTTTACGTTCTGTTTTCTCAATTAATAGTAGAGATAGCAATATTGGAGGGTCTAGTAATGGATGAAAATGAATTTGGGTTGAAACGGGTCATCAAGGATGGGCTTGAACGAGCCGGTTTGGGTTAACCTGGAAACATCTTTTGGTCCATGTTAGTAAATAGTTTGTGTTGTAACTAAATTTTTGATTTGACCTGTTTGAGATAGAACACATCCCAAATTGACCCAATGGTAAGCAAATGGGTTGAAATTGCCGCATCCAGTAAAAGAGTGAGGAGGACCTGAAGGAAATTGTTGGCAAATATAAAAAAACGTACAGTTGCTTATATTGATAATATTTTGTCTACATTTTATAGGGTCTGATCATATACGTGAGAAGGATGGAATCTGGGCTGTGTTGGCTTGGATGTCGATTCTTGCTTATAAGAACAAGGACAATCTTAATAGTGGAAAGCTTGTGACTGTTGAAGACATTGTGAAGCAGCACTGGGCTACCTTTGGACGCCACTATTATACTCGCTACGATTACGAGGTCTTCATGAAATTTAGTTACCAATATTATGATAAGTTGATAACACTTGATTATGAGCTGAAAATTGAGGTTAACGTTTATATTAATCTAAACTATTTTCTTTTCTTTAGAATGTTGATGCAGGTGCTGCAAAGGATCTAATGGCTCACTTGGTCAAGTTGCAGTCCAATCTTGGTGAAGTTAACAAGTAAAATATTTGACGTTTTTCATTTTAAGCAAATATTTCTATTTGACACCTTTTTGGGATAAAAGCAAAACACAAATCGAACTATTGATAAGTAAATGGGTCAAAATTGCCACCTCTTACATTGTGATTTGGGCTGTCTGAACGGTTCTATTTACTTTCTGCTATTTATTTATGCAGAACCATAAAGGGAGTACGATCAGATGTTGCAAATATTGCCAGTGCCGATGAATTTGAATACAAAGATCCTGTTGATGGTTCAATCTCCAAAAATCAGGGAATTCGCTATCTGTTCGAAGATGGGTCACGTTTGGTGAGTGTCAATTGAAATATCTATTCAGTTCTCATGTGTTTAGATAAAAGGACGATCCGTGTATCATTGTGGTTTTATATATTTTTTATTAAAAAGACTGTTGAGCTATATAACTCTTTTGAATGTGCGTTAATCGGTGTTGTAGGTTTTCCGTTTATCTGGGACTGGGTCAGAAGGTGCCACAATTCGTCTTTACATCGAGCAATATGAAAAAGACTCGTCAAAGACTGGAAGAGAATCTCAGGATGCACTTGCTCCTCTGGTAATACATCTTATCTCAACATTTTTATCATATATCTATGTATATGCAAAGAAAAGTACAAATATCTAGGAGATATATATATATATATATATATATATATTTCTTTGTTGGTAAAACGTGGTATTGGCACCATCTTTGATATGTTACTAATTCCATGGGATTTATGCAAAGTGCCTCCTCGTAAACCGGGCAAATCTCCTGTGAAAGTGGGTGTGGCTTTGTGTTTTATGGGGTTTGAACTCAAGGCCATGATTGTCAGCTCGTGACTCATGATAAAAAAATACATATGTAAATATCTATACTATATTATAAAGCATATTCAAATCTCTTAAATTTAAGTTAAGATTTGATCTCAACCATCCATTTTCTAAAGTTGATCTAGACGACTACTTTTATTTTCTCTCACCTATTTCCCATTCAATATTTCCATTATTACTCTTCCATCTCCCTACCCCTCATCTCTCTTCTCCATCTTCCAAGAAACACCATCCGTGCACACACACACACACGCATACACACAAGTTCGGATGCCATGGCAAACTATTGTCGCTGCTGCCGCTATGCGCGGGTAACTTGCTAGTATGTATAATGTGCTTGGTTGATATGTATGGGAATGAATGAATGACTTCCATTCCTATAGAAGGTGTTTGGTTGATATAGCCTTGGAATTAGAAATTGAGTATCAAACCCATAAAAATAGCCATATTATAAACCCACCAAGGGCGTGGGTTTCAAAATCCATTCCCATTCTCACTTTAAACCCAAACCCATAGTGATTCCATGCTCAAAAACCAAACACCCCCTAAGTGTAGTGTAAAAACAAAACACAAGTCTTACACTACCCCAACCCAATCACTAGGCTACTTGGGTTCTGTAAATTTAATGCAACCAGAATTAGAAGACGCCTATATGTTGTGAAACATTATGGTAAATAGCCAAGAACAAGCATGAATTTGATTATGCACATGTGAAACAAAAGTTGTATCAAATATTTTGCTGAAATTGTACATAGGACTGGATATAAAAGGTGTCCAGTACTATTTATTTGAAGGTGTTTTAGAATTTTATTCAGTGTAATTATTAAATGGGTTGCTGGGTTGACATGATTACACAAAATATGATTTAAAAGATTAGACTGATTTTGAGACTTTGTAAGTTCCCATAAAATTCAAAACGTGTGTTCTAAGTAGCTGAGCAACTTTCTCAACAAAAACATTGTGTAAAAAAGCACAGTTAAATAGTTAATGCTTTGTGACGGTTGTTTGTAAATTTGATCTGCTTGTTGTATATCATTGAAAAATCATATCTGTGCTAATGAATTACTGACTATGGTGATACTGGGTATATATTTGGTAACAGGTGGAGGTTGCTTTAAAGTTGTCAAAGATGCAAGAGTTCACTGGCCGTTCTGCCCCCACTGTCATCACATAAATATTCTGCTCTCCCCGTCGTCAACACCTTATGTATTTTTCGTGTTCTTATATAGCAATAAAGTTAGCTTTTCAGTGATCTGGGCTTATTTGTTATTGTGGTGGGCGTCATCTTTGCGGTTGAATGCTTGATGATTTACAGAGTTTCGTTGTCGTTAATAATTCAGCATTGTATCTTGAGAAACTCTTAGCAACAATATTCCAAATTTACGGCTTTTTTGATATTCATGAAATTCAAGCAAACAGTGTATCCTCCCCAAGAGTCGCAACATTCACAAGGACCGACTGCAAACACTACATTGCAACAAAACAAATAAATCTTCTATTACCATTGCTGGGTGTATTGTATGGTAGACTTGACTGGATCAACTTTATATTGGCGAGGGTATAAAATCTGGTCTGCTACTTTGTTTTATCTAACTCGAAAATCTAGCTCTTGGTGCCGTATAGCTATCACCAGTAATGAATTATGCTTGAACCACTCCCCAAAATACAACTCCAAAGTTGTCTGGTTCATGGTCCAATTTTGAGACTAAAATGCTAAGAGCATCTTTAAGGGCAGGTGAAATGCATAGGTGAAAGGAAGGTGTCTGAACTCTGAAGGTTAAGGGTTAGATGATTAATGCTGAAGGTGAATGGGGTAAAAGTGGTTAGTTTTTTTTATTTTATATTTTAATATTCTTTGTTTTGTTTTGATTGAGTATATTGTAGAGTATTATGAGATATCGTAGGGTATTAAATTTGAAGGTGAAAAGGTAAGGGGAAAAAGAGAAGGTGATGTGGTGAAAAGGTGTTGTTAACATGATAGTAAAAAGTGTAGGAATGGTTAAGGACTTAAGGATGGTCTAACAAACTGATACCAAACACCAAACAGGCTTCATATGGCTCAGATCTTGGCTATCATATAATCAAGTTATTACTAGCTGTAGTTCATTACCATTTACCAGTGTACAACTGTAGAGCCCTATAACTTTACATTATGGAATAGTAATATATGACATTGTGAAATAAATATGATATATACGTCCATGTTTAGCTGATGTGGAATTGGGCTTACATACAGATAAGCAAATTTAATAAAAATAGATCCGTCGAGGAAAAAAAAAATGTGACTATTCTTATATTTATCCTATCTAAAATATGGTCGTTCTTTTTTTCTTTTTTTTTAAATACCTGTAAAAATGTTATGACATGGAGAAATTTAGAGATACAACAGAGGTTATATACTTATTTGAAATAGTGTTTTTTTCTTCTGCAATTGTGGCATTTCATCTTTGGCTAACCATTTTACATGGTTCGAGTCAAGTATGACATAAGGATCATCTTCTTTTTTTTACACTTGCCTTCTTTGTATGAAAATGGCAATTTATTTCAAATGGAATACGTACATACAATTTTAATAACCATGCAAGTTTGTAAGATCATTCTTCAACATAATTCCTGATAACATCCAAGGAAACAAAAATCAACATATATAAAGTAACCATTTTACTTTTACATTTTGTTACTATAAGCATATAATTTGTATAATGTATCCTTAACATGTGGTTATGAATTTATGTTATCTAGATTGATTAAAGTTAGGAAATGTGCATAGAAGGTGAAAGTTTAGATTTTTTTTTAATACATAGCATAAAGATAAATTTAAAAATTAAATATTTATCTTATGTTATATAGAATGTAGGAAGCATTTTATATTAACACACATGTCACACACCTCTCGATGTCCATCATTCCAACGGACTCGCCTTTTTCCATCCTTACAATAATTATCACTTCCAACATTAAAAAATCAAATGATCCCAAAACCCACATTTCATTCCTAAACCAAAAGACAAAGAATTCCATGTTTTCATTGATGTGGATTTCTTGTCCCTCTTACAATAAAATAAATGAACGACATCAATCCGAATTTTTCATCTAATTTTGTATCTATCAAGAGACATGCACAAATTAACGTGCATGTGCGTATTTATATTTATATATTTTAAGAAAGGAAGCTCATACTCTGTCTTTATCATAACTTTTGATAGATATACCATAATGTACGGTGCATAAATATATATCGCATAGCTGTGATATATTATTAAAAATTATGGTAACTTTATCAATTCCTAAGCGAAGTGCCTTAGATTGATAGGGGTCAATTTGTATGACTTGGATATTAAAAATACACAAATAGACAAATGGATAAAACATGCCCGTGAGTCCCCGAACATGATCAAGTGATCAACCCTTGAGGCCTTGACCCTCATAAAAAACAAGTTCTAAATTTAATTTAAACCCCCATCAATTTGATCAAAAGCACATACTACCCTCCAAGATTTTATTCGTCTTCACCTCCTTTCCTTGAAAGTAGAATTGCAAACGACGAGTTCAACCTATTACTATAGGCTAAGCTCGAGTTCGACGAAGCTTCATGATGCAAAGCTTCAGAAGGATCTAAGTTGTTTCAAGTCTGGCTCGAAAAATTCAAATATTGATATAAAAGTAATCTTCAGTAGCAAAATTTGCTAAGTAGAGTATATGCTTAAAAATTATGTTGGATAACAAATATCATTCGAATTATATATATAGCTAGATTTAACATTGTATTGTAAGTAAAAAAACCTAATATATAAGTCTAATAATAATAAAATATAAGGGTCATTTAACAATTCTAACCTGACAGGGTCATTTTACAATTCCAAACTCTATTTATAATAGCTATTTGTTTAATTACGTAAAATTTGGATATCTATAATAATGACTACATTGAAACTTAAACATTACTTTATGTAATTTCTTTTTCATTGAACATTAATTTATTTCTTTTGTTATAAGACATTAATTACACTTTTAATCAATTTCTAAATTCACAATATATATATATAATATGGGGAAAGGTTATGTAAAACATGCAGTACCTATCTTAGGTAAAGCATGGGGGGATTATGTAAAATTTAGGGGGGGTTTATGTAAAATTCAGGGGGG
>JAOEHQ010043356.1:0-12093 GCA_025447715.1 Asclepias incarnata | reverse complement strand
GACTGAGATTGCCACTGAGGTGATACCACAGGGACCACAATCGTCACTTTGCATAAGTTTGGACCAAACTTGCAAATCGTGTGATACCACAGGGACCAAAAATGCAATTTGTTCTTATTTTAATATTTATAGTAATTTTTTTATATTTTTGAAAAAAAATAATAATTACTGATGTTCTATTATTTTGATGTTTTTTATTTTTGTAAATATTAATTTTATCAACAAAGTATTACGGTCTATATTTTACCTTTCTGTATACATGTAAGATGGATGACGTTGTAAAATGAGCGAGGTTTTTCAATACAGGTTACCCGAAGGATAAGTTTTGACTCAGATGTATATGGTTTAATTAGAAGATTACCCGCGCAATGCGGCGGAGAGATGGTGGAGGCGGTGAGACGTGAGATGTGAGTAGCAACTAGTGATGGTGGTGATGGTGGTCTCGGGATGGGGGTAAAGGGTATTGTATGTATTTTAGGTGATATTATTAAAAGGGTAATATGAGTATTTTAGGGAATTAGATGATAAATAAAAAAATGTTTAAAAATTTTGAAAATCAAGACATAAGTCATTTCATTTATAAGGTAGTATAGATTGGTTATCTCATGATCATTTTTGAACCTTCTTGTTGGTAGTAGCAAAACCAAGATTTATATTTTGGACGGGTCAAAACTAGACAACGAGTAATATAAGCTAAAAATTGTTCAAAGAAACAAGATGACAAAACAAAAACAAAGATTACAATAAATTTGTTCACACAATTATTTAGAAAGTTTTAGTTGGGCGCGACGCTATCTCAAGTCATTAAAATTTTCTAAAATTGAATCTAAGTTAAAAGTCTCGGTTATTTCTTTTTAATATAAAGAACAAGATTATCAGAAAGAAATTTATCACCCATTTTATTACGAAGTCTATTCTTCATAATCTTCATAGCTCAAAATGCACGTTCAACACTTGTTGTAGACACCAGAAGAGTCAAAACAAGTCCAATTAACCTGTCAACGAGATAATAATGATTTGCTAGTCCTATCGTTGCTAGGCCTTGACATAATTCTGCAATAGATGACAATTTTTTTTAAAGATGGATAGTCTTTCACGTTATCCGAGGATCATGTTCAATGTATGATAGTCAAAACACTTTCAACCTCTACAAAACTCACAAATTCAACCAAGTAACATGTTAATTATTATACTAAATCAAACACACATAGTCAAAACACTTTCAACCTTAAAAAAAATAAAGAACAAACATAACCCACAAAAATCAAAACTAAAACAACAACAAACCCATCTTAGATTTACTATCTTATAAACCAAAATAAACATATCTATACTATCTTATAAACCCACAAAAACCCAGGTCAAAATAAACATATCTATACTATCTTATAAACCAAATGGTTTGGTGTCTTAATTTTTAAATTTTTTTCAACATTTATTGGTGATGGTATATTGTGATAGAATTCACTAACACATCATGATAATGACTAGAGTGATATTTTAAAAAACAGAATAAAATGTTTTACACAGTTCCTTTTCTCTCAAGTCTCAACCCAAATACAACTTTGTTTCTGATTTGAACTTGTATAAATTAGTACGAACTATGAAGAATCTTGTCGACGCTACTCATCATACATGTACATTTGCAAGTAAACATGATCAGAGACATCATAGTAACAAGATGATCCTTCTTGCCTTGCCGTGAACATTTTCAAACTCAACTCCGAACAGGGCATGAGCAACTTAAAAAAATGTGAAAATTCGTGTCGATATTGAGTTGCTTGACCTGATATCGTTATATAATTGTAGCGACATCAGGGTCCCTTCAAGTTTTAAACTCTTCTTTAACATCAAATGGCTTTTCAGGTGACTGATGCTTTTCTTGTGCTTCATTTTGACCACTGTTTCTGTCTCTTTGCACCTGAACTTTTATCCGTTTTGAAATTTGTGTTTTTTCTTTTGCCGCCATGTGATGGGTACTCTGTCGATTTAGCATGATCAACATGTTTTACTTCTTTCTTTCTGTGAACACTTTTTCCCCCGGGTGAAAATTTACGAGGCTCATGTGAGCTAGGTTTATCGTCCCTCTTCCTCTTCCGGGTTTCTGTTGAATATTCTTTCTTGGAAAAACTCCCAGTGGCCATTGCTTTCCTTCTTTCCCTCCTGAAAAAAACATTAGAAGTAATTAGTGTTACAGCACACATATAAACTAGAAGTGGCAGGATTCACGACTTAACAGGTTATGTAACGGTGGATTGTATTATATTGCAAACCCTTTTTTACCCTTACTTTGGAAAAAATACTTCATGCACAAATTACAGATCCAAAAACAAACCATCAGAAAACTCTTTTTAGCAAAATGATTTTTTGAGACGTTCAACCTGTTTGACCAGTACCCTTTTTAGCAAAATTCTTTCATTCAACCAGTTTCAGGTAGAATACAACCCAAAGAACCCATTCATAAGTAAATGGATCGAAATTGCCATATCTAGCACAAACTAGTCAAGAATAACAAGTGTAGTTAATGAGATCAGACCCTTTGGGAATTGTATCCAATGATCCTGCATCTGTTTCAGTTGTGTCAGCTTCCTGGGAAGTTGTCTTGCCTTGACGGTTCTGTAATATAAACAACAGTGATGAGATAGAATCAAATGGATCCTTTTCTATCGCATATATGTTCCTACGGAAACAAGAAGTACCATCCCATTTCTAGAAAACGGATAATCCAATCCATAAAAAATCTGATAAGCAGAACCCGATACTTTTTCCTTCCAAATATTAAAAACTAACCATTGTAACCTGAAGTCACAATAATCAATTTCAAAATGCAAATCCAAACACCACCTTACATTCTAAAGGGTAAACAAATACAAGATTGTGATGAAATTATTTTGATCACTATAAAGAAAGAAATGAAAGAGGTATCTGCAACAATTGGCAGGGTTGCAGATGCTTTTAACGCTAGGTTATCATTATTGTATCTAAGATCTAAAAAAGAATAGTTTGGTATATTTCATAGTCAAAAACCAAGATTGCTTTTACATGGGGTATAAAAGGAGAGAGAAGGAGAGGTTTAATACCTCCAAGACATTCTTAACAAAATCTCGGTATTTCTCAGGTACTAGAGATTTCACTGATGCAGAACCACACTTCCTCATCATGATCTCCAGGATGACTGTTACCTGCAATGACAAACATTCGATATGAGTAAACGGGAACAGACTTGAAAACACATATGGTATGAAATATCCCAGTCGCAGATTTAATATAAACAATGGTTGACAACACATAATACTGATTATATTCAAACGAACATGCATGTATAACATACTTTTGATTTAAAATGATGCCGAGAAACAGATGACCATGGCAGAAGTCCACTGAGGATATCAGACAAGAAATTCTGCAAATCTTTCACTTGAAGGCTCAGAACTAACACCTTGAGAAAACCTAAAACAGCCTGGCAAGAGAAAACAAATAAACTTGCTTTCATAGTTTGATCAATGAATGGAACACAACTAAGATAAAAGAGAAACTCACCTTTATAACTTCTATGGCTTTACTATGCAGCAACTCCAAGATCGATGGCACAAGATCAGGCATCAAATTGCATACTTTTGAGTCATTATATATCACCAAAGATAGCGCGGAGACTGCACCACTCTTTATGTGAGGAGAAGATCCAGAGAGATACCCCATTATCTGAGTATTTGCACATCGCCAACAGATTAAATCAGCAGTATAGAAAGTTAAAAATAGAAAGACAAGTGACTAAATAAACCAAACAAGTACATAACTTTCATGCCTATCACACTTCATAGAAAGGAAAAAGAAAACATACTGTTTTATCAGTTTAATAGAGTGAGCAATTACCATGCTGATGAAGTCATAATAAGGTCCTTTCTCAAGTGAGGACGGCATTTTTTGCAAGGTTGAGCTCATCCCCAGGAGGATATCGTAAGCCACTTTTCTACTTTCTTCCTTGGCCTGGGAGTCAAATATAGATTATATCAAACAGAAATTATAATATACAGAGAAGATAAAGCAGGCCAAAGAATTTGTGATGAATACATTGGGAATTGTATACATGACGTGCTCTAAGACAAGATATGTTAAGAATTCACCTAGTTCAGGATAACAACAGTACATACAGCACTATCAACCAAAAGATGAACTCCATGTGCCAAAAGATTCTCTAGTAACTTCTTGTATAACTTTGATCGCATCCACGACAATATAGATGATATACTCGTGAAACAATTTGATAAGAAAAAAATGTGGATGTGATGGTATTCTTCGATCAGAAGAGAATGATGAAAACTAAATCAATAAATGAAAACATTAAAGACATAAGTTATTTGAATGTTGATCTTACATCTTTTAATGTCACTATAACTTCGTTCAGCATACGAAAACCATAGGTGTTCTCTCCGTCCAAACTTATCTACAGAAAATCATCAGTAAATCAAACTGTTAGATAAAATTTCACATGGTATATATATGATAAATATAAATGCATAAACAGACAACAAGACCGCAACAAAAGAGCCTCTAAGATCAGCATAATTGTCGCATAAAATAATTACCACACATCAAACAATTCCTTAAGAAAAACTACTAACTTATAAACTTTTTTTAAGTGGTTGCTGTAATGTGGTGTGATGTGGTGTGCTAAGAAGATTGATAAAAAATTACTCCCTCTGTGCTCATTAGTCTTGATAGCATTGAATGTCAAACAACTTTTAGTAGAGAATTGGCATCAATAACTTTTAAGGGAAAAATAAATAAATAACTACATCAGAAGATACAATACATACTATTCATACGGAAATAACTCTTACAAATTTAATACATCATGAATGATTATAAACATGCAATATAAACATTCGTATTTAAGCTCAAGTAGGACAACTAATAGAGAATAAAGGAACCATGTGATCGAGTTCTCTAATAAAGCCAACGCAAACCATTCTCTGCAGCTGCCTTGGGAATCTAAGAATGGTGCTAAACCATTTTGTTAACATAAAATGAGGACGAATATTTTCTAGAAATTGGGTCGACTCAAAACCAATAGTAAGTGGATATGTGCCATACTTATCTTATATGGTAATTGGTATTTGGGTCACATAACCTCAAAGTATAAAAACAAATGAACATATATAAAAACTTCAGTAGGACGAGAAAATAACCTCAATTGAGTGAATTAACAAGTTCCTGAAGCATGAAAACCGCCATCTAATTGAAATGACGTCTTCAGGGGTCTTCAAACCAAGTAATAAGTCCATCAGTTCCTCGAACTTTGAAGAGCGGAATTCAGTAGATTTCTGAAATATTGGAAAATAAACAGATATGAGACAGATCTCATTGATACCATGTAATAGTAATATATTGTTTACCTCTAAGATTCCGTAAAGAGTGGCATACGCTTCCCTCTGGATGTTGCCATCCTCTTCCTACAACAAAAGTATAGGATTTGCGGGGTTGCTTGAGAAAGTTAAAATACAGAATAAAAAATAAAAAAACATGCTAAAGAAAGGCTAATTTGACAGAAATGTTTCCAACTTATCATGTAAAGTTATTGTATGTAGCATACCTCTAAACATTCTTATGTGTGTATTGAGCTTTCAATTCTTGTTATTATATGTATCTGTGACATCTTCATTGGGTAATCAGTAATTTTACAAATTTGTAACATTTCACTGATGTGACACCCATATAAAATGCCACATCATCATAATCAGCATTCGGCCCAATGTTATGGTACAAACTGAAGAAGGCCAAGTGCAAATAATAGCAGAAACTGGAAGTTTATAACACATAATATTGTACGGAGTACCTTACAAGCCTAACACAATCACAACACATGATAATTTGGATAAACTTCTGAGCACTTACCCAAACAAAAACAATTTAAAATTTTTAATTTTACATAAAAATGGGTAGTTAGCACACCTGCAAACTCTGCTTGATAAAGTTGTATATGAGATCAATAAGATCCATACTAGCTGCTCCAACAACAGATGATGCTAGCTCAAGTATCAGGCACCTGAACAAAGGTAAAATAGAAAAAATGTCATCGTGTAATACAAGTCATCACTCATCACCCTTGATTGGGAAGAAATGCGTGTCAGCAGACAATATCCAAATTTGACCACAACTTCTAAAAGATGACCTTAATGCCAGTTAGAAAGAAAAGTCAGTTCGATTTGGAAAATTTTCAACCAAATATATCATTAGCTGTTTACATACTGTTCACAAAAAGTCCATAATAACTAGAAATGATGTAAAAATTTACACATATTTCAGAAGGTTCCCTGTCATCCTCATAACCAACATCATAGAAAATGCCAGTTTATAATGCGTTTAAGTAGTTCTAAAAATCACAACCCCCAAAAAGAGATCTTCAGAATCCACCATGGTTCAATAAATAAATGATTAAAATGGTTTAAACTGTAGGGATCAGCTAGAACCATAATTCCATAGACAAAACAATGCAGTTAAACAGTAAGCATAAATATACACCTTTTTGCATTTACTTTATCTACAGGAACATTCCGCTCCAATCTTTTAAGTGCTGAAAGAAAAATCGTTTTTATAGCCGAAGAATCGGTGATAAGTGCCAAGCATCCAATGGTATCCTGAAAATCGAAATGTATATATCAAGTGAGAAGCCAAAAAACAGAAAAAGTTATGAAGATATGGCATATAGTTTCACAACTCGCTGAAGCTTCCAAAACAAGTTGAGTTGTCTTAGTAACTGGTAGAACATAAAAACAGTTCAAAAACAAGTATGGGCCCTTTCAGGTCCTCTCCTACTGGTTGGAGCTGGTGGGGATGTGGGGTGTTACGAGAATAATCTAGGAAGCTAAGCATGTTGAAGAGATGTCATTATAAAAGTGACGCACCAAGCATTATTAGCTGGCATAGTAAATTGGAATCAAATGTAATTAAGTTTGGGGCTTTGGGTCTGCAATTAATAAAATTACTACAATTAAATTAGTAGTATGTAATATGAGGATACAACCAATGGGCAAAAGACCTCATACCTCCAAAGCACCCAATACACGAGTTCGACAAAGGGTTAGAAGCAATGAAGTAATAGCTACTATTCTACTAACAAAAACTAAGCTAATAAAAGTTCCTAAATTAACCAAAACATGGTCTATAGATAAAACATATACTTTAAAAATAAAAAATAAAATACTATGAAAAAATAAAATTAAAGAAAGGAAAAATGATAACCTTTAAAAAGCCACGTTTCTTGAGTGACACTTTAAAGAAAACTTTTGTAAAAGCCTTGAGCAAATCCTCTGAACATGATGCCAACGCCTTGATGTTTTTGGTAGCAATTTTCTTTGAGTAACTCATCTTTGGAAGTTTGGAGGCCTCGTCGTCACACTGATCAGCACCAGTGGAACTCCTGTTTTGCTTCACAAGAAGCTAAAATAAAGACAAGCATGCATAAAGACAAAGCTAATAAAAGAAAAACCAAAAAGAAGGAATTTTACACAATTTTTAACTAGAGGCATTACCTGCAAGGCAATGGCAATATTCTCAAGCATAAAGGCATCCTTTCTAATGCATGGAATAAGAAGTTTCGCCAAAGATTGAAATTTTTTATGCGTGTCATTCGGATAGCGACAAAAGGCTGGCAATAATCCCCAACAGCCACTGGCATGAGCCTGCAGCTCTTCTCCAATTACTGATTTTTTAACTGGAAGAAAGGACGCGTTGATTCCATGGAGTTATATTCCAGATACAATTACTTAATACCCTTTAAAGGATGTTATAAAAGGAAGGGAACCTCAGAACCCATGGATATAATCAAATCAAGCATAGTAAACCATAATTCCTATTTATAGAGCTATATTTACGTATGGATAATATAGTAACTACATTACCATAGTACTAATTCCATATATTCTGACCTATCTAATTAAGTTATTGTTATTTCCATGCGTGGGTTTACATATTTTCCCCAAATCAATATATCAAAAACACCATTGCTTACAAGAATCTAAATCATTGTACATTTAACTTAAGGGGATACCTTTTTGGCACGCATCTTGAAAGGAATAAGCTAGAGGCACTATAGTCTCTGTAAAGAACCCCAAAGATGATCCAACAACATAATCTTTCAAGATAGGTATCAACCAAGTATTTGAGCAGGTTTGATCATCGACGTCAAGGGATATAGGTAATACAGCAAGTAATTTCTCTGGCCCCATAGCAATTACAGCAGAACCCACACAATCCTGAAGCTGTAATACGATAGAACAACAGAAACAACATTACGTTAATATAATGGCATTCATACCATAAATATTGTAAATCCCAGAAGCTTAGTACGTGCGCAGCATATTCAAAGTTTAGAGCATCACGCAGAATACTTTTTGATAAATCTCGGCAATCAAAGTTATAAACATAGTGCAGAAAGGTTATGATACCTTAAATTCAAAGTATAGCTCTTTCCAGGAAATGGAAACAAATTTGAACAATAGAACTTACATGCTTTATATCAGGGGTAGTTCCAGATGCAGTTGTCATTATATTGGAAAGTTTCAGAAGTATGCTCCCCATGTAAGTGTCAGAACTCTTCCCTATATATCACAAATATAACCAAAAATTTATGTCAATTGTCAAGTGCTTATGAAATCGATAACTGCACATACAGCTGATGCAATAATGAAGAAAAGATAGGCATTATCTGATTTACAAGGTAATGTCAAGATATACAATTCAATGGTCATGATCATTATGCTTTTTAACAGAATGTCATTTACAATAGGCATGTACAGAGTTTTCTAAGGCACAATAACTGGTAACTGGACATACCAAGTTTGAGAAATAGAGCAGAGATGACACCCAAAGTATGCTCATTTGGTATCCCCCGGGTACTAAGAACTTTAATAAAAGCATCACACAAAGATTTCACTATTCGTGATTCCTTGGATTCACCATCATTCTCATCTGCAGGCGTCTTGGTACTCAAAAGGACCTCTACATCAATATGACAGCTAATCATTTCTTTTAAAATATTTGAAGCCTTTGCAGCGGTAGCTTCGGATGTCAGGAGACCTAAAAGTACATGCACATAGTTAGTACAGCTGTAATTGGGTGAGAGTACCATATACCATTAATACCTGGTATTTGCAACTTATAGAACATATTAAACACCATTCTCAACAATACAGTTATCAGTGGGTAAGGATTTGGGAGTGAGAATAAAATGAGTTTACTTTGGAATGGGTCAGGTGACTCAGGTCAGTAATTGTCCATTTCTTTTACTTTTTTATACAATATTGGTGTGTCAGATATACTTACAAATACTATATTATTTCGATAAGAATATCATTTATCTAATGATATGACATACAAGGCTTTATGGATTTTAGGGTACACTTTGGTCAGCTTTCACTCTGTTTGTCCCATTTAACCCATTCCATTTTAAGGTAAGACATCTAATTTAATCATTTGACCCGTTAAAGACCAAACATAACCCAAATCAACCCATTCACAAGTAAATATGTTGAAATTGCCACCTTTATATTGAAATCATGCGAGTTTCATTAAGCCTTGATACTAGTGTTTTTGGCACCTTATCTGACAAGCTTTTATGAGTTCATAGCACACTTTTATATGCTGAAATTTAGAAATCTAACACTTAATTGTTCCTATCATTACTTAGTTAACAATGCAATATATAGTCGTATAACAAATATATCAAGGAAAGACATATATCTACCTGCTATAGACCCGATGATTAAAGAATAATGGCTGTTCCATTTGTTTGGATCTCCAACTTGAAATTTTGTAAGAAAATTCTCGAGTAATGCTGCTGCAGAAAAAAGTGTGTCTACTGGATTCTGTCTTGTAGATATATATTTAGCAAGTGTTGTGACTATCTTTTCAGTATCTGGAATTGTAGATCTGGCTTCCAGAAATCGAAGTATCTCTTCCATTACATCAAAAACGTGTCTCGTTAATACCGAGAACCTTGAATTAATAGCTGTTTGTAGTTCTACAACGGCTTTTGATATCTCTTTGCTTGGCAAACAAGGGACCAGAAATTTCAATAAATTTAACATATGAAGAACCTCCAAGTGTTCACCTTTTGACATATTATCATCTTTGGATCCATCAGCAGATCTTGAAGAAACTGTTTTAACAGCCAACGTCATATAAGCTTTAAATGATTTTAAAACCAATTTGCTTGCCGTTTTCTTGACACTATCTGATTGAAAAGACTTGAAGACATTCACAACACAATCTTGAGCACATTTTCTGACCTGCAACATGTAGACATATCACAATGTCATCTAACGAGAACCACATCAATCTAATATTCAATTTATCATATGAAAAGCCATATATATGTATATGTGTGTACGCATATATTCCAAATGTTTTAATTGCAAAGTTACACTCTTTTTAAGTTCTAAAGGTAAAATTTATCGTACAAACTTAAAGATACCATCATATTCAACTAGGCAAGAGCATGAAATACCATCAAACCTAATATTTTCAGTAAACTGCCTTCTAACACCTTGAATAAAAGAAGTAGTCAGGTGGGAACAATCTAATAGCCATAAAGTTTAGGACTTGAGTCACTTGACTCATGCAGTATTATCTAAGTAATGAACACAACATCTAAGTTATCATTATTAAACAAAAATCAAAAAAGTTAGCATGTGTTTGGGATTGCTTATTTAAGTGCTTGTCTCCTTACTACTTATTTTTCTGTTAGTTGAGTAATAACAAACACACCCTAAAAACTACCAACCTGCTTATTTTTTAATCAGATAAGCACTTTGAACTAAGCAATTCCAAACACCCTCTTAGTCAAATTACAGTGTACCTTTCTACAAATATCATTCGTGTTACCATAACCTAAAATACGCATTCCATGTTTCACAGAATCACAGGCATGCTAACTCTGTACACAAGCTACTAATTTTATACTGTACAACTTTTTGGTTTAATGTGGGATTGTAGTAAAACAAAAGGTTGGTTTAATCTAGGATTGTAATCAACTAACCAAAAGCTACTTGTGTCGATAACATATCACTTCAAAAATGAGTGTATTATCTTTTAATTATCACTAATATTACCCGTGTGTACACACGGGTGCATAACACTAGTTTAAAACAGAACGATAAGCAATCTATAAAGCTACAAAACTACAATGTACCTTAGGCCGCTTATCAACCGAATATCTAACAAGCATACGAAACCCCAACTCAACCGAACCCCAATCCCCCAAATCACAAAACCCCAACAAAACCCCTAAACACTTAACCAAACCCTTAACACTTGAAACAGAAACCCCATCATCACACAAACCCTTTTCAACAACCCCAATAACAATTTCAACCGCCTCGACCGCCTTATCAGACCCGATACTCTTTTCAGGAACTAAAGGCAATACAATGGCTAAGAACGAAGATAAAGCCGAAACGGCATCTGGGTCTGTTGAGGAAATTGTGGAAAGTGAGTCAATTGTAGCAGCGAAATATGAAATGGGTGTTGGAGTTAAAGATTCTGATTGGATTATGGACCGGGTTGCGGCTGCGGTTGCGCAGAGATGGCGGTGTTGTGGGGCGGTGGATTTGGAGTAACGGTTTAAGAGTTGGTCGCAGATGTCTGTGTCGCCGGTGAAGGTGGTGGCGCCAGCTGTGGCGTCCATTGGTTCGGCGGTGGTTTCTGGTGGTTGTTTTTTGGGAATCATATAATTAGAGGGAAAGGGGGAAGAGTTTGAGAGTAGGGTTTACAGAGGGTTTTTGTTTAAAACTATTGATTGGGTCAGGTGAGCCGTGTAATTGCCAAAAAAAAATTATTTTTTTTTTTTTAAGTATGTTTCAACCTAATTTTTTAAACATATGAAGTCAGGCAGATTTAGGCCGGTCCCAATGGCTTGTTCTCACCCTCGTTCTCACCCTCATTCAAGCTCATTCTCAGAAAACTAATGTTACAATCTCCTCGTTCTGGCCTCGTTCTTAAATTCTCCCCAGAACATCAATGTCACGGCCTCGTTCTGGGCTCGTTCTGGGGGCCTCATTCTCTTGAGAACGAGTTATGTCTGTGTGTGTGTGT
>JAOEHQ010043345.1:0-12093 GCA_025447715.1 Asclepias incarnata | reverse complement strand
CATGTATCTGGGGCGTACGCTCTAAAACACACCCCTGAGGCGCCGCCTCATAATCGTTTTATGGCCGCCTCGCCTCGAGGCGCCGCCTCAGACCGCTTTTTTAAACCATGTATACTCCTATAGATACTCTTGTCGGCCATAGTTTTCAATCGTCCATATTTTCTTTTTCCTATAAAATCCTTGGAGAATTCTTGTGTTTGTGAAGAACACTTGACTTCTCATGGACTCAACTGATAGTCAATGTCTATGTTAATGAAACTAAACTGCTCTAAAGTCTAAACCGATCACCAATGTTGGTATCCTCAAGGTGGTTGGTTTGTATATTACAGAACATGCCTCGGGAGACTTTTTATAATACTTTAAACGCCTTCTATCATAACAATTCTAACCGCACTTTTTACACAAACATTCAAAATACCCCACTCTTATGATTGGTAACTTATGTAAGACAAAGACATTATTGTTTATCTGATATCCATAATTTTGGTTCTGTTTTGTTCTTTTAGTTTTCAAAAGAGAAGTCATTCTATAAGACAACATTTTAGACTTAAGTCATAGGAGCATGCATTCATGCAAAGGTTTCAATTACCTTGTTTCTCTTCACATGGTTGCACCATCAATTAACTACAAAAACAAAGCTATACTTCTCTACTATCATATGAAATTATTTAGGTAAAATGCCTTAATCTTTTAACATTGATGTAATACAACATTTATGCAAATTGTACATATATTCAAAGCAACTATTAATCATCATTTTGTAAACATCAACTTTCTATATCTCTCTCTTAATTATATGTAGCTTGCTGTTTTTGATTATTGAAAGCACTTAAAATATGATCTATAAAAGAAACGACTTTCATATTTCAATATAAACATCATTATTAGTTTTCTATCATATTAGTTTTCTATCATTCAAGTTTTTCTAAAACTTTTAACTATATTATAGCTATTTTGTAAAAATAAAAACATTGTACATCACCCTCTCTCCCTTTCTCTTACGCCACAAACGGCACAAGCGGGCCCACAAGAGACCGTCGAAAGCCGTCATAAAAATCAAGAGAGCACCACTATTCAATGCCGTGCAGGTGGCATGCTAGAACTAATAGTTAATGCTGGTAAATAACAGTAGGTAAGAGCGGTGGTAACCAAAGTTTTTTTTTTTTTACTGTTGAGCAAGTTATTAATAAAACCTCGTCTTTTTTATGATGGGAGCCAACTACATCTTAAATAATACGGGTAAAAAAAGAGAGTCGGCTTTCCGTGAAAAAGGGGAGTTTTTGTTGTTGTACACAGCCAAACCGGTATTCCGGTGGCCGTTTCCTAGACTTTTTCCTTGGCCACCCTAAGATGTTCATCCAGTGAGGTTCAAACCTGGATCTCTTCTGAGACCCTCATTACACCTTATCACTAGGCCACCTTGGATATGGTTCAACTTCATATTGAATGTGGGTTCTAAATATGAACAGATATCTATAATTATTACAGGAAGAATCTATTATCTGAACTTTCTAGAGAGGTGGAATAACGGGAAAATCCTTACGAGTTTTTGGCCCAAAGTGGCTTGAAATGCACCGTCAAGCAAATCTTACCTCCTCTATACATCTGGAACCAAAAAAGGAAGAACCATTTAGTAAATATCAAAACAATAATTTCATTAGCAATACAACCAGTACACAAATAGAACTAACAATATATAGAACCTTCAAAAGCAATTAGAAGGAACCAAAAGCCAGGTAAGAAAAAGGAAAAGGAGTTCCTGATTCCCGTAAAAGATTTTAGAGATCAGTCAACAAAAAAAAGTGTCATCTTTAATAATTACACATATTAAAAAAAAAGTGTTGCTCACTGGGAATTCTAGTCAATTTTAACAAAATACACTTTGTTTCTTAAATATCTACAACTTTTCTCTGCTACATACTTTGTAACATCATTGCAGCCCATTTAGTTCTAATTTTATAATAATTTTGCACCAACCTGATTTCTTGAACTCTAGGACCGATAATTTATAGTTCCATTCGTATTAATAACCTACTACCAATTGATCATAGGTCAACTGGTACCGCCACCATTCCCTTAGGTCCTCCATGCGAAGCCTTTGAGCGAGGGTTTGAATCTTGCGAGCTTCATACATGGGGGATTTATAGTAATAGGTGTTTCACGGGCACAGTAGCAATGCGGGTTGTGAGCGGGTACCGATAAAGGTACCGGGTATCAGAAGATTCCCTCCATCTAACCTTTTTTTTAAACTTACTCAAAGATTCTAATTCCTAGGTCTCAAAAATAAGTGTTCACAATGGCAAATACTCACAGTTTTATTTATGTATAATCATTACATTAAATATAGACAGGTGACAATCTTACCCTTACTTTTTACACACACTCTCAAAGAATCTATTATTTCAGAAATATAGAGCTGTAAATATTACTTCAGAAGATGGTCAACTTATTTTCATACAAACTAAAATAAAATCGTGGACCATTTATTTTGGGATGGCCGGATACAAATCAATCTACAGTTTACAAAGCATAAAATTTACGCTACCTTATTATCAAAACCACTCCTAGAAATACATTTTACTGCGTGTTACCACAGCAAAATCCAAAACTAAGGGGGTTTTGGCTTAGCTTAGTTTCTGGCTCATTTGCTTATTAGCATGTGGTTTATCTTTGATAAGCCCCATTTTTGTAGCTTATTTTCGGGCTTATTTTGCAATTACAAGTCACGATATGTCCAAAAGTAAGACACAAAAATGAGGTTTACCAAAGATAAGTCAATTGCAGATAAGTAAATAAGCGAAGAAATAAGCTAACCCAAACACCCCCTAAATACCAACAACCAATATTTTCCAATGGAAACATAAACCTAAAATCAACAACAAAACACGACAAATATCTAAATTTACGGCTAGAAAAGGGGTAAAAAAAACAAACCTTATGAGTCTTGCCATCAAGTTCGGGCAATTCAAGTTCAGGAGCAGTAGCAGGATAAGTAACAGGAATATCAAACTGAAGATCAAATTCATATTTCAACAAATTATGAACATACCAACACTTTCCAGTCCAGCGGGTTCCTTCGGGGTTAGCAGAGGATATCCGAAACCAATCATTATCTTTTGATTTGTTCATTGATGTGTATGCGATCAATGCTTTGTATTCTTCTTTCAAACGCTGTGTCCAAAGGGTGCCGTCTCGTGGGCCGGCTTTGATTGTTAAAAGAGGGATTTGGGTTAGTGTTGATTTGGTCGTTGGATCCCATCCCTCCATTAAATTTTGCAGGATTTTATTTGCTAGAAGGTTTTTGGAGAGACCTAAAGAGAGAGGATGATGAATTGATGATGATGATGATTATATCGGGGTTTTAATTGGGTTTGAAACGTATCGAAAAGTAGCGTAAGAACAAAAGTCGGTATTTTATTGTTCTGTTGCGGGTTTAACTAAAAAATTTTAAAAAAATTTAAAACACAAAGTTAATACAATTATATCTTCTTTTATCAAGTCTCCCTCAAGGTGGCAAGCTCCACGCCTCCAGCTTTTCCTCACACAACTTCCGTCAAAACGTTTCCATCTAAAATTAAAAATCTAAAAACAAATAATATAATTGAAAATGTAACAATTGCCGTGCCAATAGAGCATTATATGTAATCTAGTCTTAAGTTGTAACTAATGAGATGAGATCGTTTTAAGCTTGCTAATCGTGTTTTAGCATATGTGTTTATGTGTATCGAGCTCGAGTTTTAGCGAGATTTTAATTATTCAAGTTTTGAATAATTAGTTTTTGGAGTATTATCGTGAGGTTTTAAGTCTTTATGGGTTAGCTAATTGCTTATGGAAATGTCAATTTAAAAATGTGAATTTTACTTAAAATAAGATTATTTTCTTATGAAAGTCCGGTCTAGTCATATTTATAGTCGTTTTGAAGGTGAATGAAAAATATATTCATTCGGGATTATTTAAAGGTTTTTACGAATCTCGAGTCAAAAGATTTATTCAAACGAATCGTTTTCCGGGAGAAACTTAAGTCTTTCGCAAGAGCTTGATGGTGGTCAAAGACACCACCACCACTCTTTTCTATCTCACTTTCCCTTGCACTCTCTCTCTCTAGTTTCTCTCTCTAAGATTTTTCTCTCAACTTTTCTTGCTCAAATCTCGATTGTGATACGAAATGTAAGTAATATATGTTGTTAATCTCGTGATTTCCTCCTAGAAATGCCTTGAATCTCTCAAAAAACTTGTTGAAAAACATCAAACCCGTATCTATTTTTGGGGAGTGATTTTGGACCTTAAAATCGAGTGTTTTGGGTTGTTTTTCATATCAAAACTCTAGGGAACGTGTTTATCTATCACTTGGGTCGATTTCTAGCCATTAAACGAGTCGTTTTAGTGTGTTTTTGATCAAAAACGTTGCTGGATTTCTAATAATGCGCGCACCTGATATGGCTACACGTTTGAGTTTTTTTATCTTCAAATCGTAATGTTTTCGAGTCTAAATCGTTCCTTGATGTTCCCTAAGTGTTGTACTATCGATATACTTCAAGTTTAATAAGAAACCGAGTCGTTTTGGCCAAACACTTGAGCACGTTTTTGGCTGGTGTAAAATCGCGCGTGGTTGGTTGTTTAGGCAAGAACGCGCGTCTTTGGGTCACTGGTTGACTGGTCAACGTGTGTTTGACTGGTCAACACATGTTTGTATTGAATTTTTGACTTTTCGAGCGTTCTTGGGTGCCGTTGTTCGTTTCTTATCGATTAAATCGTTTCCGTATGACTAAAGGACTTTAAAGTTAAAAACATGACTTAACGGACTTAACGAAATGAAATGAGGTTTAAAAGCAACACATTAAGTGATTAAATGGACTTGTCGATAAACCTTAATGAACGGACGAACTTATAAAATGAGTTTCAATGGCATTTCTTAGGAGCACTAGTTTAGACTTAATCGTTTCATTGGAAACTTGGACCTATCGTTTGATTTGTGATCGTTATAGATTGGTTGATAGTGTGTGTGACCGAGACTTGGACTTGTGAGATCGTTGCGGGCTATACTTTTTTTTGGGTAATGGGTTACCCCTGTAAATTATATTGCACAACAAATAATCAATCAGTACAAGTAGTATGGCTGTAGTACCATACTAATTCATATACACGACATGCCATGTATATGTAAACATGAGAAACAACTGAAAAACAATGGAAACACCTACAAACTAGTTACATCAAGTTAACTAAGCATGTAGTAGAAAAGTGTCCTATGTAACGCATCATCCTTGATCATCATACACCACCAATGACCGTGGTAAGTTCCAAGCTTCAATTAATCGATTCATTTGAGTAGTATTCTTAAAACGCATGGTAACCATCTTTAAACGAACCGTTGAAGCAACGAGATCAGCAATCTGCTCAACTTGCCGTGCTTTATTAGAAAATAATCTTGAGTTTCTTTCTTGCCATATGAAGTATGCAGTTGCAGCCACTAAAAGTTTCCCAATGACTGTTTTTGCCGAGTTAGAAGTGTTTCGCTTAATCATCCAGTCAGTAACTTCATGCCAGGTGGGGCCAACTTGTTGCATTTCATCTAGGCGTCGAACTTTTCGCCAAACCTGTGAGGAGAAATTACATATAAAAAATAGATGATCATGTGAGTCAGGACCTTGGCTGCACAAAGAACAGCAAACAAGGTTAAAATTCATGTTTCCTCCACCACTCCATTGCATAATCTTGTCCTGTGTCTTCAGCTTGCCTAAGAAAATTAGCCATAGCAAAAAAGCATGTCGCGGTATCATCTGCTTGAACCATACCACATTATGCCATGTTACTTCACTTTTTCGAGGCCTAATAGTATTCCATACAATACTTGAAGAGAACACCTGTTCGTTACCATCATTACCTTTCCAATAGAGGTTATCACATGCATTGGAATCAAGTTGAATATTAGGGAGAGTAATTAAAACCGGAAACATATCCAACCATGCACTCGGCCATTTCCATACACCATGCTTTTGTCTGAAGTGACAGTCCTTCACGCATTTTATGCATACATGCCTTGAAGTTGTACATTCCTGTATTACAAATCACGTAAAACATCACCATTGTCGGCATAAATGTTTATTAAATATGCAGGAGGTAGGAATGTAAACCCAATTACTTATAAATCGGTTGAATTGGATTGTGTTTTATCTCTAATGGTTAAATAATTCGTATAAAATATATGCCATAAAGAGAGCAGGTCAAACAGTTCAATAAAGGTTGACCAAAATTGCATACTTCCTCCCAAATTGTTTTATAAGAATAATATTGTTCTTGTAAACATATTTAACGCATAATTATCTATAAGAAAGTTTACATGGGTCAACCGAAATTGCTTACCTTGTCCCAATTTATTTTATAAGAGAGTTTACATGTGTCAATCAAAGCCAACCCCGGCCATTTGGACCATTACTATAAAATAATTGTTTCAGCGATAACCTGTTGTGAGTTACCCAACCCACCATAATGTCACATGCCATTATCTATATAAAATAAAAAGCAGGCTAAAGTAATAGCTTTACCATATTGCATCTGGATCATCCTTGCTTTCACATAGGGGTGGTTCTTGTTGTCTGTTTTCGTAGCATTCATTAGATGTTGGCTTTCTATATATTGCTGCGCCAACCTCATTCAATTTGTCATTATTGACCACCACCAAATCCCAGCACATGGCTTTCGTTAGTTTAGACATAGCTGCAACACATTACAAAAGAAGTGAGGGACCATCCAACAAAAAACAACAATTATTTTACATTTTGTGTTATCGTATGAAAAGCAACATTTCATGTTCTGTAAATTATCGACCCAAGACCCTTAGCATTTGTAAGTGCTTGAAGTTATTATGTAGCATTACTAGATAAGTGGATACTCAGAAGTAAAGAAACATGTTGCAGGAGATAGTGTTTGGATGTGCCTCTACAACTTGAAATGGTGCTCAGTGCTTTGACAAATTCTGATTTAATAAGTAAATGATGAATGACACCCCGAATAGTAATTTTGGGGTTAAACTAACTAATTAACCCTTAAATAATCAAATACAATATAATTTATGCAAAGGACAAACATCTGAGTTCCAAACTTTGATACCTTCCCATATTTCAACGTCTTCAGGCTTATTTTGGTAAACTGGGGTAGCAGACCACACAAAATAACCACCAGGTCGCAACATACGGTTGAGCTCCAAAAGAAGTTTACCACCTAGAGACACATACCATCTTAATATTCATTTTATTCAATTCACAGTATATAACAAATTAAAAGTGAACTTTGAGTATCACCTTCAATGTGCCATGGGACTCTACAACGAGCACAATGAATGACATCAAAGACTTTACTTGGGAAGGGCAGCCTTTGGGTACCCATAACAGCTGAAATGGCAGGAATACCCCTTTCTAGTGCAAATTGAACTTGAGCTTCATGTTCATCCTTCGGGGCAAACGACATTGCAACCACATCTCTCTCAAATAGGTAACCCCCGAAACTAGCAACTCCACATCCAACATCTAATATCACCCGGGTTCTGTTACCCCATGCAATATCAGGAAGTGACTGAAATTACAATTACAAAATGCAATTAGAAAAAAAAAATTACAGCAAAAGTTAAATGCTGTAATATAGATCCAGCTTGTATTTTATCTCTAACAAGTAGGAAAAAATAATACACAGTTATTGAGAAAATGGTTTAAACACGTTAAAACTCTCCATTGTTTACCTTTGCCCACCATCTAAAATCAGTTTATTAAAAAAATTAGATTATAATTAATTAAAAAAAGTAACTTTTCAAGCCATATATATCACACCAAAAATTTATAGCAAAATGGCAATGAAATATCTGTTTCGAGTCAACTTGGCCCGTGGAAATATTATGTTTTTATCCATACACATTTTGATTGCCTAATTTGCCACACTAGCAAAAACAGATAACATTGTCACAATGTTCACCCTTATAGGTAACGGGACTAACGTTTTGGATGAAGTCTATGTAGTGAAGGGCTCCGTTCTTGAATTGAGTACCACCACCAGGGAAGGTAAGGTATTCTCCAGTAACTTTGACCCAATTTTGATGTCCTTTAACAGCAGCAAGCTTTGTGTGTGGCACGTTACTGTACCATATCTGAGAAATACAGAGATTTTATAATTAGATGCCAATCAATTACTAATTATATTTTACTAGAAATCGCACCCGCACAATGTGCGGCGATAGATGACTTCGTAATTTTTTAAAATATTTGTAAATTTCAGTTAAGACATCCCACAAGAGGTGACGGCTGACGGCTTTGCTGACACTCGGCTCTGACTTTGGATTGTGTAAAACACAAGTATATAAGTTGTCTTCATTATTTATTGGTGGAATATTTAAATATATAAATGATTAAGTAGATAAACTAAATAAATAATATAAATATGGAAATGTCAAAAAATTCAAAAGTTAAACAAAACATTTCCAAAAAGAAAAAGTTCTTAAATTTTTTGAAAATTAAGACACCACCCATCTCAATTATAATGTAGTATCGATAGTATCGATAAAGATATAGATATAGATATAGATATAGATAATATTGGGTGTTTGGCAAACACTAGTATGCGAATGAGTGTATCTAAGTAGCTTTACTCTATCATTTATAATCAATATGCCTATTCAAACCAACTAGGTGACCACTAAATCCTAATTAACTTTAAACAAAAACAGATAAAACGTACACCCCCTTCATGTACAATTTGCCCGTTAAGAAATGAAGTTTGATAAGAAGTTAAGATTCACCTGTTCTCTGCTTCTAGGCCACTTGAGTGATTTTTTATACCCTTCAGGAAGAGGGACAAGGCATGTAGGGGACTCGGCTGGGCAATGCCTCTCCCTGTGCTCATAATGGCTCCTTCCATGAAGATGTCTAATAGCTTCCAAATTATCAAGACACGGAATATAATCCGGGCCGGCAGTAACATTACAAGTCTTCCACTTGTAACCGTCACTCTTCAATAAAGATGGGGTTTGAGATTTTTTCTCATTTGCTGACTCAACAGCTTGAGTCGAAAAAGCACCGTTTTGTGTGTTTGTTTCTTTTAGAATCTCAGATTGTGTTGCAGCAGATAAATCTTCAGTCTTGTTATCACTTGAGCTTTCTTCGGTTTGCTTTTCTTCATCTTTCCCTGCTTTCTCTTCAGTCTTTTCAGCTTCATTCGACTCAGAATTCGAATTGTCACTTTCATTAGAATTCTCACTTTCGTTTGAGTCAGAACTTGAGTTCCCACTTTCATTTGACGCGGAATTTGAATTCTTGCTTTCATTTGAATCAGAATCAGTATTCTCGTTTTCATTTGAATCAGAATTTGAGCTTGAATCTTCTGCGTTTGACTTCGAATCATCTACTGTGTTCGTTTCAACTTCGGTTTTATTTTCTTGAGTGCTTTCTTGATTGACCTCATCTTTCACTGAATCATCTGATAGATCCGCTGAATTATCTTCAAATTGATTGTTCACCTTCGTGGATGCTTTTCGGTTTAATTCTACAGAAGGCAAGACGGGACTTTGACCAGGGGCAGCGGATGATGACATGAACATCCACACACCAACTAAACAAACCCCAACAATAACAACAATTGTAGCTGTGGAGCAAGATGATTTCTTCCCATCGACCCGGGAATATTTTCCCTGAGCCATGATTCAATGATGTACGTTGTGTAAACCTGTAGGAAAGAAAACAGAAAGTTAACGATTTAGTATGCATAATCAAAAAAAAGTTAAACAAAATGAAAACTTTTTGTCATTTCAACTGTTTATTCAGCACATACAATATAAAACGCAATATCCGGATAACATTTAAGAGTAGAAAAGTATAGAACATACACATTGACTTAACAGAAGATATCAACATAATCATAGACCATTTAAGCAAAATCTCCAGCAAAAATCACATCCACTTATATTTTAGAGATAATACTTGTTCAATTCATATGACTCTGACCTTAAACAAAACTGTCAATCTTGAACTTATAAAAAACTAGATTTGAATTTTGATAAGAATGTAGAAACCATAAATCATATATAACAAACAGGTGTTTCACCAAGCAACAATAAAGCTAGGATTTGCAACTTTGCGGTGCAAGAATAATAGGGATATGCATTTGGAAATGTATTCGATTTCGGTCCAAAGTCTATTAATGTATCCAACTTAGAACGACTATATTGTGTATTCAACTTTCAATTATTTTTATTGTATGTATCCAGCAGTACTTTCACAGACGTGTTAAATTTTATGGATGCCACAAGGCAGCTCATATAGATGACATATCTGCGAAAGTACCATCAAATATGTAGAATATCAATATCAATATTTAAAAGTTGGATACTGAGTTAGATGCATACAATAATTTTTGGATTAAAGTTGATTTACAATTAACGCGAAATAATAATAATAATAACTGAAAGATATATGTATGGATCTAACGGATCTAATCATTAAGATAAGATATACAAAACCACATGGAATCATAGATAGATATAAGATCCATTTGATTATGCTTGCTAAACATTACTTAGTTAGCATAAGATAGACAAGATAAACTCATACAGTTCAAATATCAAGTATTATTGCATTGATCTCGCTACCACAACATCATAAACAATAGATCTACGTCACATTAACAGTATCCATATGTAAATCAAAATCATAACATTAAATTCTAACAAAACATTAATAAGATTATCTTTACCAAGCAATTTTAACAACTTCGGGTCACATCTTCAAATCAATAATCATACAAAAACACTTAGATCAGTAAAACAACTTACAATCCAATATTTAGATATTAAAAAAAAAAAAAAAAAAAAAACATATAATAATAATAATATATGAAAATATGAGATTTAGGGAAGAAAAAAGGTTAAACCTTTATAAAAGATCTAAGCGTAGAATGTTTAAGCTTTCAGGTTCATCAACTTTCAAAGAAAATGGTGAAAAAAACAGAGTGAAGTTAACGCGCACACACAGAAAGACGGAGTGATAGAGAGAGAGAGAGATACGTGTATTGTATATATAAAGGACGCGAATTGTGTGTGGGAATTACTAATAAAGAATGTGATTGTGATTGGGTGTGGGAAATATAGTTAGATCCAGCTGAGTGTAAATCCCACCGACTGTTTTTTTTTCCTCGCTTTGGTAGATCTATTAATTAATTATGGCCGCTGTGGTAATTTAATTATTACCGAGTATTGCCTTACGACTCTACCGAGCATTAGACCTCCAACGGCTGAGTTGTTGTCGGCCTTCACGCTGGACTTCAACACTATTCTCGAGTTAGTTTATAAATAAAAATAAATAAAAAAATATATAAGAATGGGAAAGAAATCTTCTTTTGAAATCATCCCTAAAAATAGGAAGATTGGTTTTACACTAAAATTCATTAAATCTTTTTATCATTTTCTTTATTTTCCCTTCTAAAAAAAAACTTAAAAAAGACAATAAATTTTCAAATCCTTTCAAATTTCATCCTTTCTATCCTAAATATCAAGAATGCACCGTAAAAGCAGCCAGAGTGCTCATTTCCGCCACAAGCCAACATTAGCCTTTGTTAGCATCACATCACAAAAACTTTTTCCCATCACTAACCCACAACAAATCCATAAAAACATCTCTAATACACCACTAGTCTATGACACACCAATTATTTAACTTTACACTTTTAAATATTAATATTAATAATAATAATGATGATAATAATAACAATAATATTAATAATATCTAGCAGGTATATTTTTACGCTGCGGGGTTTTAATCATCGTGGTTGCGTTTATTATTAATGTTTGCACATTGGTGCGGTATATGTTTTCTTCTATAAAGGCAATAGCACAGCCACATCATCCTAAATATATTTACTTTAAAGCAAGGTTGGGGAACTCATGACTCGGGATCGGATCGGCGAGGTGGGGAGTCAGAAGTTTTTAAAAACTCAGATCTGAATCGAGGGGTTCTCGGATTGTGTTTTTTATATAGAAAACTATAAATTTTGAAATTATAGATATTATTCGTATATATCATTCTCTATATCTCATGCTTTATACGGCTTCTACTT
>JAOEHQ010043334.1:0-11616 GCA_025447715.1 Asclepias incarnata | reverse complement strand
CTTTTTTAATCAAATGTATTTTAAATACCATTTTGCCCCCCCCCCCCCCCCCCTATCTATCAACATCCCTAATAACTAATACACAAGTTTTTTAAAAATAAATGAATTAATTTACAATATATATTCTTTAACTCTTAAAATAACTACATTACCCTCTTTTAGATCAGTTACCTTTACATCAAAAACTTAGACTATTTGCCGCTGTCACCACCACCACCACCACCAGTCTTCACCACCATCACCCCTTGCCACCACCACCACACCGCCGTCGCTACCACCATCATCGTCGCATCGTGCGGACATCCATCTAGTAAGGTATTATAGATTATAGGTTTTCTAACTGAGATTTTCAACTGTTTTAATGTAAATAACAAATTTTGATTACATCATCGTATATTTATTAATTATTATGCGAATTATCTTACAAATATAAAAGAATATTCACCGAATTCAAATAAGTATTTACTAAATCTTTTGGTGTCGTTTTCTGACTGCAGTTATTACCATAAATATTATTTAATTTAACTGTTGAGGTTGATTTATTACATTTTAAACAAAAGCTCTTTAAAACGACTTAATCTTGTTATAAATTAAAACTTGTTTAACAATAAAAGTCTGTACTTACCTGGGCTTTGTGTTTCTTTAGTTATGTTGGTGTATGATTTTTGGTAATATCATGTATGGAAAATCTGGTATTATAAATTATAGGTTTTCTTACTGAGATTTTCAACTTTTTTAATGCAAATAACAAATTTTGATTACATCATCGTATATTTATTCATTATTATGCGAATTATCTTACAAATATAAAAGCATATTCACCGAATTCATATAAGCATTTACTAAAAAATCTTTTGGTGTCGTTTTCTGACTGTAGTTATTACCATAAATTTTAATTTAATTTAATTTTTAAGGTTAAATTAATATATTTTAAATAAAAGCTCTTTAAAACGACTTAATTTTGTTATATATTAAAAGCTGTTTAACAATAAAAGTCCGCACCAGGGATTTATGTTTCTGTTGTTATGTTGGTGTATGATTTTTGATAATATCATGTATGGAAAATCAATGTAAGAGTTTTGCTATACCATTTACATGTTATTTAATTTTTCTAATTAAATATCTTTAAATAACTTATAAAAAGTTTTTGTTGTAACGTTATCCTATCAAATATGGAACTATTAATGTTATCTTCTCAAATATTGAACTATTTATTATCATTTTTGATAGGAAAGTGATATTCATACCACAATTATTGATTTATTTACCACAAACATGTTTTACTGGCTTGTACAGCATACTCTAAAAGTTATACCGTGTGGTAAATATATTAATATTTTTGGTACGAATATCACTACCCCTTCTGATATGATATATCTAAAGTGTCGTTATGATGTAATTTTTTAATGGATCCATATATACTAGATAGATGCCCGCGCGAAACGGCAGCGACAATAGACAGCGTGCAACGTTAATTTCAAACCGAACACTTGTGTAAGAAAATGATAGCTTAATACCCGCGCAAAGTATAAAAGATAATATTCCGATGAATTAAAAAAATTCATTATTATTTTTCATAATTATAAATTATAAAATATAAGTTATTTTAAATTAAATTGATAATTAAGTAAGGTAATTGTATAAGAAAGGAAGCTTGACCAAACAAATAAAGAAAGTAGTTAATAAATTAATAGGTGTATTATAGGTATAGCATCAAGTGAAGATGTTTAAAATAGTAAATAAGGATGAGGGGCAATTAGACACATCAAACCTGTAATCAATGTTTTAAAAACCGAATTTTTCGTCGAACTGGTCATCCCACCGCGCCCGGTTGGACCGGTTGAATCGGCCGGTGCAACCGGTTGGTTTTTTTTTTTTTGGGTTAAATTTTTAATAAAAATGCTACTAAACTTGTTACAATCCACTCAAAATAATATCAAATAGTTATAATCCAAAAAAAATATATGTTTTAATGTTCACAGACAACTAAAAATAACATTAAAGTATACATATCATCATAAAAATTACAAAAAAAAACCCAAAATCGGTTGAACCGGGAAAAGCGGCCAAAAACCGAAAAAACCGGCCGGTTCGCAACAGTGAAAAAACCCGTCAAAAAACCGGGGTTAAAAAACCGGTCACCCGACAGTGCACCAGTCCGATTTTTAAAACAATTGCCTGTAATTTGATAAGAAGGGGAGGGGGGATATGCTTTATATAGTACTAAACTCATGCCCGCATGAGACGGCTGCAATGGTGGTAATGGTGACGGTGTGATTTATCACTGCGTATATGCTCAGATACACTTCTATATTTACTACCATACCAAACTTATCTTCAAGTGATGTTCTATTGCATGATTTTAGCTTTCAAATACTAGTAATATATGTATGTGTACATGTTGCATGTTTGATACTTTGATGTAATGCCACCAGTTTACAACCAAACTGTCTTCTTCGGTTCTTCCTTCTCTTGGAAATACTTTGTAACTTGCCTAAACACCATTACACCATAGTGGTCCGGCTTGGGCCCAGCCTTATGATTTGCAAGATCCAAATACTACCAAGCCCAACTAAATTTGACAATCGGTTATTAGGATTTCAACTATTCATATTGGACTTTTATGTTTGAAGCTGGGCCGTACGCGGATTCGTGGGTTTCAGTTTTAGGGTTATTTATGTGATAAGTTTTTTCTTTTTTTGGCCAACCCGGTTCCAAAAACCCAGAATCGAACCCGATTAGAAACCGGCTTTGGAGAAACCGGTTTCGGTTTCGGGTTTCAAAATCGGGTTGGGACCGGGTTCAAAATCGGGCCAGGTTCGGTTTTGGTCAAAAAAAACCCCGGTTGAAACCGGTCAAACTTTGACCAAAAACCGGGTTCAGACCCGGTTCGGGTCCGGGTCCGAAACCGGTTTTTGGGCATGACTGAAAACGATATAAAGTTTTCGTTTCTTAAGTCATTTAAAAGTTAAACTAATTTAAGCCCGCGTCAACATACGGGTTGTTTAATATTTTTATATGATCATATTTAGATTTTTGAGAGTGATTATTATAGTTTTAATTTTTCTTAAAAAATTTGTTATAATATCGTTTTAGAGTTTAAAAAGTTATATTTTTGCATTTATTTTGAATAAAAATTTGTTTTGAAATTTGTTGAAAAAATATAGCGCATTCATAAAGTTTGTAATACTTAAGCTATTAATTTTTGTAATATAGTAAAGATTTATAATTTATAATGATTAAATAACATGAAAAAAAGTTATTTCATCTTTAGTTTGTGGTAATAAGGGCCTGTCTAATACTAATTTAGAAAGAAGATTTATAAATTTTATTAAAGGTTTTAATACATATTTAATTAATAAGAATTGTGACATAAACACATATTAATCTTATAAAACAAAAGATTGTAATTGATTAATAAATAATTAAAACAACTCTCTTTTAATATAGCGATAATCCATCCATGAACCAACTCATCCATGTCTAAAACCCATATATAACTTAAATGGAGTTACACCCATGCAATTTAAGCGTTAAGATAACTTACTTATTTCCTTTAAATAGTATATGTCATGAAAATAAATTAAGAACCACATCGACCCATGATTCAAACACTCATATATCATTGATTATTAATATAACTTAAGCATGCAGTTTCTAGATAGTTCAAGAACATAAAACCAACTTTAAATAATTTAAATTTTGACAAAAAGTAAAATAACTTCAATGATTTGTAGTGGGCAAATGACAAGTATATTGTTGTTATAGAAGGGGAAAAAAAAACTTAATTGGTCTTCATATATATATATATATATGCCTTTAGATTCTAATTTTGACACTAGTAATATCTTCAATGCGTGGAACATGATATTGGGACTCATAATTCATGGAAGACGGTTTTGGGAGTTACCTTTTTTTTTTTAATATCTTCAATGCGTATGCTATACAAATATACGTAGAATAAAACAGTTACAACCTTTTCGGAAAATTCAAAAATATTTTACAATTTTAACATGTTATTGTTTAAACATATTGAGATAGGGAAGTGTATACCATAACAATTGATATATTTATCACGCATGTGTTTTATTGGCTTGTATAGCGTGTTGTAAAAATTGTAATTAATGGTAACTTAATCAAAAAATCTTTTATCAATTCCCATAGAGATAATATGATGAAAATGAATGGCTAAACGCATCTTTCGTTTAAACTTTTCTCTAAAAATGTGTAGCCCTTTTTGCCTTAGCAAGTTGGCAAAACGCCAAATTTCTTAAAACTCATAAAAATTGGTTGATGTAACTGTATTTTGTTTAGTTTATCAAAAGATATATATATATATATAATTCAGAATTTCGTTAAGTGTCTTTACACTAGATATTTTAGATGATTGGTAGTAGTGTGTAAGATCTCAACTAATTAATCAAGTTGTGAGAGTTAGTATAACAGTGGGGAATGTTGTTTAAACTGATTAGGTTTATGTTATTCTAAGTTATTCAAAAAAAAATAGTGTTTTTTCACTCAAATGTACACAAATTAACAGGGTTATCTGTGTGTATTTCTGAACTTTTTCCTAGCTAGCCTTGAAGTATTATTTAATAATGTTTGAACATGCTCTTGTGTGAAAATTAGGTTTAATTTCCTGACCATTTAGCCAACTTGATGAGTTATTTATTTTAGTAAGTGATAAATCATGTATTCCGTATTTCCGTGTGTGTATATATATATATTTGATGCTTTTCGAAAAAATAATTTAAAAAAACCCTCTATTCCAACTTATGTTTTGAACTTGAACGAAATGAATCTTTATTTCGTGCTGTTGCATCAAAATTAAATAACTATTTTTTGATGATTGGCTTTAAATTGTAGCCATTGAATTGACTCAAGTCCCAAATCAGTTAATATAGTTGTATATTTTTTTGAACCGTAAATATTATTTGATATTTTACAAGTTGGTAATTAAACGTTAATGTCCAGATTTGAACTCAGGATCTCCAGAGAAACAAAGCCTTACACTCTCCATTTTGACTACTAGAACAAAAGTTCATTAGCTGGTATAGTTTTGTATATGATATAATTACATCGAAGCACACTAATAATTAAGAATACAAATAATGAGATCGAAATCAATTTTGAGTATAACGGATGAGAATACATGATTCGTAAACAGTTAATGAAAATGGGGGGTGGGTCCTGAGAGTGACACTAATAATGAATGGGTCATGTGCAGATTGGGTCCAACAAGTGGTCGTCCACATGCAAATAACATGCAACGAACGACACTAGTCTTCCTCGATCTATCTATCTATCTATCTACACATTCCTGGCCACCGTCCATTCTTATATATATTTACATCTTAAAAATATCTCCAAATCGATCTTTTGCTCAATTTTGTAACCCCCAACTTGTGCACATCTTTAATATATACTATACCAATTAAGATCGATCGTACTTGTTTGGGTTTTTCGATCGATTATGCTTCGTTGTACAATTTTAATGACATACTTATACGGTTGATGTTAGTTTACATAGCGATCAATGACACGAGATAACTACGAATTGAAACGATAGCCTCCAATATGAGATTCTGAAAATGTATAGCAAAAGAAGAAGTTAAGATTGTAACAAGCCTAATGTGCGATTTTGTCTCATGAAGAATGTGTAGAGATTGTATGAGTTGGGATTGCTAGTGGTTAAATGTGTTTGCCGTTAATTAATTTGCTTTTGAAACGGTAAATAATCTCACACATGTATGTTTCTTGACATATTACGACTTGACTCACAGGGGCTGGCCGGTGCATGCCTCCCTAACTATCAGGTTTTGTTTTGTTTTGTTTTGTTTTTTTTTAAGATCAGCGGAGAATTGAAACCTTTGAACATATTTTACACTTGGACCCCCGGTTATTCTAAATTTCTGGTTCTGCTTCCGCTTCCTTGTATCATTTGACCGCTCGTTGAATGCCGATAAACTTGTGAATATACGCAACAATTGGGACAAACGAAGATTAATTGTTAACAATGTATTTATTTAGTATTTCATATATTAATTAATTATATATCTAATCAAGTACATTTAATCAAAGTAGCCCGAAATCAAATATATTCTCAATAGAATCGATTTTTGAAGGGATTCTTAATTAGTTAGTGCCAAACAAAACTTAAAGATGCATATGAATTGAATAGCAATAAGTCTCATATTCATCTTCTGTTTTACGGTTTTTACCTTAGTTTATGATAAATAGTCAATAGTCAATATACTATAAATTTTTAGTGGGCCTTCTTAGCATTTATTATCATTTTCATTTATATTTTAATTTTATATTAAATTTTTATTCTAGCTTTTAAATTCCGTTTAATATTCAGTTTTGATAAAAAAAGAAAATTATATATATATATATTTTTTTGATCATTAAATTTATTTTCATTTTCATTTTTAAATTCCATTTAATTTTCCTTTTTACTATGCATTTATCGATTATCCTAGCTAGAATTATGGATAAATGGAATGGGGATTCTACATTGGCTGCAAATTAAATTCAAAAATCTAAATGTTGTACTGTTTTGGATTGATGGAAAAATGGAGGTTTTGGATTGATTAGAGGTAGTATCGAGGAGTGTGAATGGACGGAGCTAAGTTCTTTACTGAATTCTGTTACTCTTCGAGATACGCATGATTTGTGGAATTGGGAATGAATTCTTGATGAAGGGTATACGATTGGCTATAGATGAAAATATTTTGTCTTGGAACTTAATAGTCACGAGGTGGAATAAGTATGTACCTCATAAGGTTAACATCCATGTGTGAAGGCTGTTACTTGGCTTTCAAATCTGTTTGTGTTCACATCTAATCTATTCTCTGCCCTCTATGTAATAATGCGATTGAAGGAATCAACCATATTTTTTTGATATGTCCAAGTGTTTACAAGTTGTGGTACTTGATTACAAAATGGCTTGATTTAGGTTCTTTCCCTATTCTTCATCCTTGAGAGTGGCTTCAAAAGATTGATGATTTACGGATTCCTCTAGCTAAGAAGACCATCATCCAACTTATTTTTTTATGTGGATGGTGGGTAATTTGAAAGTATCGTAATAAAGAGGTTTTCTCGTCAAAGAAAGCAAAAGAAAGAGTACTTTTTTGATTCTATTGTTTTTTATTCTTATTTATGGTACTCTAGTCGATGTAAAAAATGTAGTATTTCTTCGATAGAGTGGCTTGAAAATCGACTCCTCGCCGTTAGCTTTTTAATTTTAATAAATTTCTGTTAAAAGAAAAAAAAATCAATAGTCAATATACTATAAATAAAAGCAAGATATCTTAACTTAAAAGTTGACACAATATCAACTAGAAAAGCAAAAAAGTTCAAGAATGCAAAAAGTTATAGGGCATGTGCTGGGCCTAACAGAAAGCACATGGAGTTTGCCTCTTTTCTTAAAGTGATTTGAATGCATACAATTCTTTCAAATCGTAAAGGATAATATTTATTTATTTCTACAACCTCTAATATTATAAAACTGTACTCATGTGGGTTATTGCATTCATTTCCATTGTTCTTGTCCCACCATTACTTGCAATTCACCATATATTGAAACCTCGTTACATCCCACACAATGTCATTATCTTCTTATTTTTTTTGTTGTTGTCTTTGCAAAAACAAAAAGTACAAGATACATGATATGAAACTTATTTTGCTTTATTATGAAAATCAATATGTAAATTTACAACATTTTTTTTTTTTACATGTAGTAACTTTTTTCCTAACAAAGTTGGATTTGTGATTTGATCATTTTTTTTTTGTCTTGGGTCATGTTCATCAAAACACGATCGTTTGAGTAAGACCAGCTTGATAAACAAACATATGATTGGCAATACTAGAAAACAAGCATTTGTCTATGTTTATTTCAAACGGTTAAAAGAACAAACGGTTAAAAGTGCACGTATAAAAAGGTCTGAGACCACTCTTAATGGTGACGTACGTCACTGCTTGTCAGTTTTGTCACATCAGCGTCATATTAACACTTTTAAACTGACGATCAAAATGACACTCCTACTAATTAACAATAATTCATCACTTTATTTTTTATTATTATCCAATCATTTATCAAGTTAAAAAAATAATAAAAAACTAGTGGCTCGGATTGAGGGTGGACCCCATCGAACGCTCGTCAGTTAAGCGACGCAGTTAAACTGACGAGGCAACCAATGAGGCGGTGCCAATGGTGTCAGTTTTGTGATGCAAAGCGACGAGCAAACCTAAGAACCATTGACAGCACTCTAAGTGCATGTTTGTAGTGGTAATACACTTGTGGACATTTCGCTACTCTCTTTTGAAAGGAACACAATTCATGTTATCATTACACTGATCCCATGTACTACTATCTATCATTAAACTCTACTGACGAAGCGCAACGGGGAAACCAAAGTGATTTCGCTACATGGTGATTCCTCTTGACCGAGTGCACAAGTTTTAGAAGAAAGGACACATAATTGACTACTTGTCAGTCTCTCACTTGCAAAGATTGCAATTTAATTTGTGTCGATTGAAGTCTAAATATTAACTTGTGTCGCATTTGATTATTGAGTGTTTCTAATTTCTCGTGATTTACATATATGAAACAAAATAAAAGACAAAAATGAAATTACCCTGAAGTTGCTAGATTTGGACCCGGCCTATGATCGAAAACACACCCAAGAAAAACCTTTATTTGTTGCGACATTTGTCGTCGTAATATGTTCAAATGTCGCCGCAAAAGATCTTTTGCGAAGCCATTGTCGCCGCCTATCCGTCGTCACAATAGATCTTTTGCGACGACAAATTGCGACGACATGTGTTGGGTCCTACATGATTAGAGAAATAAAAACACACTATTGCTACGACATGTCGTTTGAAATTGGATGCTCCTATAGATCGATCTATCTATAAGTTCCCAACCAGATTACTCGTTTCGCATCATTTCATTCTTGGTAGTCGTGTTTCCATCTTGATGGCATAGGCGGAACTACATATAAGATAGGGGTATCCCGGGCTACGGGTCCGTTAAATTTTTGTAGTTTAAATTTTTTGAAAAATGATGTATTTTCTATTGGTGATACGGGTCAAATAAATATGGGATACCGGTCAATGTAACTAACTTTAAACTTTGGAAAGATTTTCTTATGAATAAAACTTATAAAGATATACTTGTGCAACTAAATGTGAAATAAAAACTACTAAAAGTGCTAAAAACTCTTAAAACCCGTTAAAAATAGCCAAATATCCTTAAAAATTGATAAAAATCGTAACAATCTAGTCGTTATCGTATACTTTACATCGATACAAGGCTAGAGAAAAAAATTTGTGCTACGGGTAACTTTCAATCCTGGTTCCGCCACTGCTTGATGGTTGGTCTAGGTGTTTGTGGTAAGCCAAGGAAAACAAGTTTTACAATGGTAGTAATTAATGGTGGTGGTTGGAGGCAAGCAGCGCATTTAAAAGATTTTAATGACCCAAAATCCAGTCTACCTATCTTTCACACCGTACTATCCATTTTACTATTTTGTTAAAAAAAATAAACTTACTTAACTAAGTAAATAATATAATAAAATTGGTTTGCTTTATTATATTCTAACTCCATACTATACAAAGCAATTAATATCGAAAGGAATGAGAGCTAATGTGGCCACTAGGCTTGTGTCGGCCCGAATAGTAACCCGTGATCCAACTTAATTAACTGCCCCCCAAACCAGCATCTCTACGATACCAATGTGGACCGGCATGTAGCCTAGCAAACTAACTCACTGCTTTTTTCATCTATAAATAGTTTACAAAACTTCCCACATTTCTTCATCAAACCGGCCATTTCCTATATATCTCTTCCAACCCCAGCCATGGCTAAGTTCTTCGCCGTCTTCCTCTTGGCTCTCATTGCCATTTCCATGCTTCAAGCTACTGTAAGTGAATGACCTTATCAAGTATTCGCTGAATGTGCTTCAATTCAAACATTATGTAATACATTGTGTTCATTTTATATTTAATTAGGTCTCGGCTAACGGAGGACATGGAGGCGGATTTGGACCTGGAAGTTTGAAAAGCTCTCGTAAGTTTCACATTCTTGATCTATAGTATTTGTTGTCGCACTATACTACTTTTAGTTGCCAAAAATGAGGCACTAATTGCCTTTCTGGCCCCAATCGTCTTGGTACTAGTACGTGGTAGCATTGGCGGATCTAGTGTGCATTGAGGGTGGTCACCAGCCCCCTCTCAACCTAGTTTTATTAATCAAATTTTTTTTATATATGTACAATTTATGCTTAATCCGACCATTAGGCCCCAAGCTTCTATGTGTTTTCATGGTTAGTTTTCACATGCCCCTACTACATAAACTTCTGGATCCGCCACTGCGTGGTAGACCGGTCATTAAGGTGAGTCATCAACCAATAGGTTGTACGTTCTAGTCCCATGATCGACAACTTGTAGATATGTGAAGATTTTACGTCATTGTGTGGAAAATGTTCTTTCTAAATAAAAATATAAAAATTAATTAAGTCCAAAAAACGTATCATATAATAATTTTTCTTAAATTTGCATACATTGTAATTTTTTTGGCCTTGTGCGGTCAAATTTCTAACACACCCTCAAAAACGGCCCTGATTATTATGATTGTCAGCTAATTTGTTTTGAAACGAACAGAGTGCGGCGGGGAATGCATAAGGAGATGTAGCAAAACGCAGTACCACAAGCCATGCATGTTTTTCTGCCAAAAGTGTTGCGCCAAATGTTTGTGTGTACCCCCGGGTTTCTACGGAAATAAACAAGTGTGCCCGTGCTACAACAACTGGAAGACCAAGGAAGGCGGTCCGAAATGCCCTTAAGTTTCGACGAAATTTTACACATTTAACTTCGACATCATTCAAGTTATTCGAAGGTCTAATTACTAATGTTCTAAGGCTTTTAATATGTTCTGCTACTACTTCCTTTTTGTTGTAAAAGTGTAAGAGGTCCATTTGATCAAAAGTGAAAATGGACTAATGGCATTTATAATGGTTCTTAGTACGTGTGCGGTGTGCCGCAGTCCATTGGATGCTACTCTATCATCCAAAATGTGATTGGGCCCTAAATGCTTCACGAGTAATATTTTGATTTTAATTAAGAAATATATATATTTAAGTGAATTTATCGATTCACGGTTTCATATTTTGTGTTTTTTATGATTAGTACGCGTGTTCTGGATGAGGTCTGAAATAACATATAATCGTACATTTTTTCAAGGACAATAGATCTATGTCAAATTTGAATCGAACTGTTTCGAGTAAGGTAAAATTTCCGAGAATATATATACATGTACGGGGCATATGAAAAATCGATATGAAGACATGAAGAAGGAAAAAACACAAAGTTAGAACCACTTCAAAATTTGAACATGGCTTACTATGGATGTATAGAGGGGAGAACTTTATGAAACTATGAATGTGAATTATCAATATCGTTATCAATATATTAGTCTGAATATAAATATAAATATGAAATTGACAAGCCAAACAAGCTTAAACATTAAAATGTGGGTAGTAATAAATTTACAACTATCTTCTATCCATCTACAACAAATACATATATGTTAATGCATAATGTACAACTGTGTAA
>JAOEHQ010043323.1:0-12094 GCA_025447715.1 Asclepias incarnata | reverse complement strand
GTTGTTATCGTTGTTATCGAACTTGTTAGGTTTTTATTGAATTCATGATGTTATCGTTTGGTCATGTATGCCATTTTCTGTTATTTTTTTTTTTTTATAATAGTTACTAAGAGCTACTATTTTGGTAATCACGTTTTTCCCATATGCAGTTACATACACAATATTATAGTATTATCAAACAAGAAAAGTCTTATACACAATATTATACACAATACGAATTTTTTTGGTAATATATATATATATATATAACTCGCAAAATCGCAAAAAAAAAAAAAAAAAAAGAAGCAAAATCGCAATGAAAAACGCAAAATCGCAATGAAAAACGCAAAATCGCAACCAAAAAGTCAAAATCGCAGCGAGAAAGCAAAATCGCAACGAGAATGTCAAAATCGCAACGAAAAAGTCAAAATCGCAAAATAAATAAATAAATAAGTTTTCGCATTACGATTTTGGACCATTTCTCGTTGCGATTTTGCGTTTTTGGTTGCGATTTTGCGTTTCTCGTTGCGATTTTGGTGGCTATTTTGTGATAATTCAAAAAAACTTGGCAAATTTGGTATAATCTTAACCAAATTTGGCTACTCATGTTATTTTCTCATCTTTTTAACAGCATCTTATTTGCCAACAAGTGTTTCAATTATTTCAAAGAAATCATTGTATCTTCAAAAATCATATATAGATATCGAATAACACATACACACATTCTTAAATATGTGAGATTCTTAGGAATCACATATCATGTTACTGAGTTAACTGAATATTCAAATATATACATTAAAAAACACATATAGTCTTGATTTTTTTTAATTAAAAGTTAAATATCAATAACCAAACCATTTAACCTTTAATACGATATTTAGTAGCAAACTTAAATAACGGGATGACCTAAACTGGTCTCGATTTTTTAAAATTCTTCAACGTATAACACATAATATTAAGGAACACCGGCTAAAAACTTAAGGTTACTTATTTGTTATATCCTTTCATACTAATAAAACACAAATCTCATGTTTATGGATTTAGAGTTTTTGTGTGCGCATAAATTAACAGGTCAAACAAGTGAAAAAGTATTCAACTTTTCACGTAGTCTATTTTGTGCCTAAAAACGTCATCCAGTAACCAAAACTAACTATTACAAGCGTTTAATGACAACTAGAGGGGTTCCCTCGCAATGTGGCGACGACGTGGTGGTGGCGGCAACGACGGATGGTGGAGACGGCGACTGGTGGTGGCGGCGGCGGTGACGAGTAGTGTAGGTTATTGATGTATAAGGGGGTAGTGTATTTATTAAGAGTATTTTAGGTACACCAACGTTGAGTTGTTAATGGTAGTATAGATATGGAGGGGTATTTTAAAGACATCAATTCATGATTTGAGATTTTAAAGGGAGGGGGTGTCATTTCATTTATATAGGAACTAGACGGATGCCCGCACGATACGTCGGCGATGGTGATGGCGGCGGCGGTGATTGGTGGTGGTGGTGGTGGCGGCGATTGGTAGTGGGTGTGGCGGCAGCGAGTAGTGTAGGTTATTGATGTAAAGGTAATTGTTGTAAAAGATGATAATATAGCTATTTTAAAAGTTGATGGATAGATGTAATCTAATTCATTAAGGGTATTTTTGATAGATTATGTTGTTAGTGCTTAGGTGTGTTGATTGTATAGGGGTATAATTGGTTTTTCAAATGTTTGTGGCTTAAAAGAGGGGGGTGGGAAGAAAGTTATTATAGATATACAAAAGTTATTATGTAAAATCTAAAATATATAATTCTTAAAAAAGTGAGTGAAAAATTTGTTTATTTGGAGGCATTTTTGCTCTTTTACATTTGTTGGTACCAATGTTGGTACCAATGCGATTTCATGTATCAAGAGATTCCCTCCGATTTACCCCCTTTTTTTAAAAAAATTTGAGCCTATGAAAAAATGGATGCCAAATTTACTCAAAATTAGTCTTTTAACAATACAAATAAGCTTTGTTACTCGTTCAAATAATAGTCTCATTCGCCGATTCCTTCATAGAAGGATTGGCATGGAAGTCAGTGAATGAAGGTTTGGTTTGGGGGACCTAGGTTCGAGTCTGAGGCTACACCCGGTTTTACAGGCAGACGGGTTAGTGGGTTTTCCTAAAGGTTATTGGTTCAAGTCTTGTTAGAGACGTTTGGTGTAAATATTAAGTTATTTTAGAGTAAATCTTTGCCTTCAAAAAGAACAACCAAAGGAAATTTAAAGTTGAGCTGATATTGTAGCATTCAACACTTTGCTTAGACAACCTGACCTCGAAAATTTTAATTACATGCAAGAGCAAACAATACCAAAGTAAATGGTTTAATAAACAAGTCAAACTTGAATTACTTGCTATGCATTGAACTTTACCCTTTACATGCCTCGCTATTTTTGACTTCTTTGTTTCAAAAAACAAGTAGTTTTTATATTCTCGTCACTAGTCATTTAAGGTTTTACAGTAATTGTTCAGCCATGAAGAAGCAGATTCAAGGATCCGAAGCTCCCCGATGAGGAGATCTCGAGCCAGCTTCATCCTTTGTGTATGTTTTCCAGACAATGGAGAACTGTGGCAACTTAGAGACTGTAAAAGTATAACAATTGTCAGCAAAGGAAACATATCACTGACTAAGTAAACCAAACTACTGGTTTCTAACTTTATAGCCAAAATTTTGAACTTTATATACAATTAATGGGTTATTATGATTACAAAAACAATGTGTTGGAATAATTTACAATAAAAATAATTTTTTTATTTAATCTAGCAATTGAGGTACGTGGTTCAATGTGTTGGAATACAAGTTACTAAACTTTCAACTGTTTGACTCGATCGACCCATCTCTTTATAGGCAGTCATTTTATTTTACGTTTGACTGGCGACTAATAAAATACAAACGGATCAACTCATTTTAATATAAAAGGGTTGAAATTGCCACCTCTACTACATATTTTGCAGAATTGATTCAGTCGGATTACGGTTGCAGGCATCAGCATCACCAACAATATGTATGCACTATATTATGCTTCATTAATGTCTAAATTATGAACTCCCTCCAACTTGCAACCAGTTTCATCTCGCCATGCCCGATTAAAATTGCAACTTTTCCTTTGTAGTAAGTTTTGGAAGTTAGAATCATCTATTTGCCTTATTTCATTACTACTTATTAATGTTATTGTTTTTGGCATGCCAGATTCTCAAAACAATTTAATGCCATGTGAATTGGAATTTTCATGGAAAGATGAAGTAAAGCAATGGGATTAAACCCCCTCCAGAAGCAACGGATAGGACATTACCTCAAGAACTGCATTATAATTATCAATCATATGACTGAATTTCAAATGCAAAAGCTGATGTGCTTCCACTTCTCTTGCCCTGTTCTTCAAAGGAACCCGAGCCAAACGACCATCATTCTTTGTTGCATTAGTAGCTAAGTCCTGCAATTCTGAAGAGCACAACAACATATCAATCGGATAACCCAAAGCCCATATCTAAGTCGATGCACACAGGCATTTACATGTTTGTCATTTGATGAGAATTTTACTATAATAGAATAGTATTTGGGGAAAATGAACTCTTTTTGATACAAAATAACAAAAAATAAAAAACAATATAGTGTGATCAATAAAGAAACCTTTTATTTAATTGTCAAAAACGTATCTTAAAGGATATACATCCTTATTTTTATCCAAATCAGAATTATGAAAAGTGGTTATTAGTTAGTAGTTACATGTGAATATCTACATGGATGAGGAGTATGTGAGGGACCTTGAGGAGAGTTGCAACATAGAACACGAGCAAACGCACGGAGTGATTGTGGGATTCCCCTCCCTTTGCCACTAGAAGACTTGACTTCCCTATATAAAATAGTGAGCAAATTGTAATCCAGTCAAATTCTCTTCAAAGTGGCCGAACAACATACTCCTAACATAAAACCATAAACTATCACAGGACTCTACTAGTTACATACAATACTATAAGTGGTTGTGGGTCCAAGCCCCACTTGGGACAAAGGTGTAGGAAAAGGTGTAGTGTAGGGTGTGTGTGAGTTTATTGTTCAAAAGAAGAATAAAAAACTGAGTTTTTAAGTCGATTTCACATCATCCAAAATGACAGCAAGTTAATTAATCGGTGATCAGATACCTACATTACTGTGAAGTCATTTCCCCCAGAGCTCAAGTCGTTAACATCTTTTAAGGCTGGTGTTGGGTATCTATTCAAAAGATCCAACTTCATTGCACGTAGGAGATCATGCTGAGGTACACTGACCTTAAATTGAACCTTATCATATTTGTTGGAAGGAGGTACAAATCCAAAGTCCAACAGAAGTCTAGCATTGGAGAACTTCCCATATCTTATAAGAACCTCATCACCAGGAGCGTAATTCTCATCGGCAATAACCTGTAGAAGACAGATAAATCAGCGGTTAAAGAATATTAAAGACATATGTTCGAAGAGATTACCTCTGAGACTTGTGTGAAGTCATCACTCAAGACATCTGTTTCCGAAAATGCATCATGGTTAAAGAAATCTGCAAAAGGAATCTAAAAACGTGTTTACTCACTGAAGAATAAGCATTACAACTTCATAGTGGAACCTTCGTATAAATTCCAGACGGTTATAAACTGTAATAAGAATCATCAAATCTGGATACCATTGAAATGCCCCTTGTGCTGACCCATGCTCGAGATTCAACTGAAACAATTACTAAAACATATAAAAAAAAAAAGTCCGCATGCATGCTTAAACTAATATACCATGAATGACTGTCGGTTACATGATAAAAAATACATTGACTCTGCCAAAATGTTATATACCTAGATTATATGCATGCTTGAATTTGTGCAATGTAACATCTTCAAAATATTCAGGAAAGCGGTCAAGAACCTGCGTAGGAATAATAAGCTTGTGAACAATAATTGTTTGGTTTTGAAGCATCCAGTGAATGAGCACAAGAAGATAGACCTCAAGAAATGAATCAACAATACTCGACCTAAGAATCCAACATATTAGTAATTAAGAGAAAATATGAAAATGCAGTATTGCCAATAAATAACAGGAACTTGTTTCTAAGATAAAACGACTGTTACTTTTTACTAGGCGGACATATGAATACAAAAATCTGATAATCAATAAGCTTGCCCAAACTGAAAATAATTAAGAACATACATGTTTTATGGACGAGAAGTCATTTTCAATTTGAGCTTTATGTTTCAGCGTTCCGTGATATAGAGAACTTATCTCAATCATCTTCAGTTCCTCATCACTCCAAAATATCTAGAGAAATAAAAGTGGTTCAAGTAAAGAACAGATGGGCAATAAATAATAATGTACGTAAACAACTTCAAAATTCAAGCAGAGCTATACACATATATATATATATATATATATATATAATAAATAAGATTCTAACAAAGTAATGTGAGAAAGACAAATATTGTTATCAAATGTTTAACTAGAAAAAATACCGAGCTGTGCATATCTGTAACAGGTGGCAAACATCTGATGTAAGGCGCCCATTCAGAAGCCTGCATGAGGGGATACAGGATAAACGAGGAAACACTTACTTAGAACACATACCTGAACATAACAACATGGTATAACTGTTTTCAAAAGATGTAATAATGAAAGGCAAGTCGATACCGGACCAAGCTTTTGGTGCAGTAAGATGACCAAAGCAAGCTTTGCAACATTATTTATGTCATCCGCTAACAAAGAACTTATTGATGGAAGTAGACTATCCGGTGCCAGTTGCTGCCGTTAAAATATATATACAAATATACGTAAGAACAGAGAACATGCTTATGAATTTTATGATCATACAAAGTTCCATAAATTGCTGCTGCATACCATGCTATAAGGAACCTTTAATATGCAATCACCAGGTTGTATATGTTTACAAGCAAACAATGACCTGCCCCCGTGATTTGATTTCCCAATTGACAGTACAGACGAGATTTCGGTACCAGATTTATGCGTTAACCACGGCAAGAATTCATTACAGTCTGTGTCTACTGGTACCTGAGTCAAAGTTTCGTAAAGTGGTTGAGTAATTTAATCAAACAGTTGGTGCGCACAAACTTAAAATGATTTGTTGGGAGCCTGGTGTGGATGAGCTGAGGCGGTGAAGCTGCACTTGATGCCGAGGAGGCAGCGCTGCGAGAGAGGGAAGCTGAAGAGTGACCGCTGAATTCGAAAACTTAAAATTGTTAGCATTCTGTGAGACTGTATATATTATCTGGATTGCAATTCTTACTTTGCCATTTAGGCCCGCTCTGATGGCTTGTTTGATTTGTTTTTTTTTTCTTTCCCTTTCAACATATTTATACCATTATTGATTCACATATTTAACACTTGGACCAAAACAATAATCAGAATTTTAAAAGTGACATTTTGGCAAACTACTACTGGCAAAGTATAAGATTTATTTGTAAGTTTTATATTTCTTTGTAAAAAAGCATTAGAAACAAACAATATGAAGGATAGATATGTAATTTTAAATATGGATTTTCAAAGGCATATAAAATAAGCTAGAAAAATGGGGTTTATGAAACTTGGCTTAAATAAGCCAATAATAAGCCTAAGCTAATAAGCTTACACAAACACCAAAAAATGAGCTTATCGATCATGCCATTCGTAAGCAAATAAACTAATGAGCCTATCAAATAAGCTAAATCACCTGTAAAAACACGATCACGAACAAAATGTGTTGCCATATCCACAACCTCAATTGCCTTTATGTTGGCCTTGTGAAATCAGCAATGCCTTAGCGGTTGTCTACTAAAAACCAACTGTTAGTACCTAATGACGAAGCACCATCATATGATGTCTATGTGTTTTCAGTTAATTTGTGTAGAGTGACTCTTAATGTTTTAGAAAAGTAGTTGGAACTTGAGCTGTTTGCAGTCTAGAGTGCTGCCCAAGTCATTGCGTGGATATGTAGAAATGACTTTGCCTCGTTGCAAGGATGACAGATAGATGACACCTTGGTAGCGATCGAGTTAAGTTGTTTGATTAGAAATTGCTAAATTCATGAAAAGCATGATTGACAAAAGCTTTCTGCTTGAACAACACCACGATACTGATATCCAATCCAATCCTGTCAAAGAGTCGAGAACTTTTCGTTTTACATCATTATGCTTATGCCGGCAGTGCATTAGACATGATTCTATAGTCAACTTCCGATCCCATTCAGCAGTTGCTTTAAGAATGAAGGTTGACTTGTATTTTAGCAGGTATGGTTTTCATAGACGGCATACAATCGCAGTTTCTTTACCTTACTTATTGGATAGGATTGATACAGGGTCGTCCAATTCCATCTCAGTTTGAAGATTATATGAGTTGGATAATATAGCAAAGTAGTAATACTTCAAGGACCAATTCTGTTATTTATCATTTATAAACTGTTAGGTTTGTTAGAAGGTTGTTAGTGGCCGTTAAGTAGTGTTAGATACAGATTAGACGCTATATAGATGTAGTTAGACCAACCGGTATAAGGCGTTTTGATGGGGAGGGCGGCACGCGACATGTGGCAAATGTGTAAGAGGAGAAGAAGCCCCAAAAATGGGGGTATAAGGGGGCAAGGGGCGGCTTGTATAATAATATTATACATACATATATATATATACACACACTCACACAACCAATCCATCAAGGGCGGCAGATATCTGCCGGAGGAAAAAAAATTTTGGCCAAGATGCCCCAAGGGGCCCTGTGGAGGGCGGCAGGGGAGGGTTTTGGGCGGAAGAGGGGCTGATCGGATGGGTTTGCCGCCTTATACCCTTTGGCCTTACTCTTGTATTTCTCTTTCATTTCTAATGGAAAATATAATTTTTTTTCACAAATGCTTCCGCTTCTATAAAGTTGATTAGTTGAAGCAAGACAGGGACTTGGGTTGCACACGAGTCACTAAAAGCCGGTCCAAGTGTTTCAAAAACAATTGCGTCAATCAGTCAAGCAAATACTAGTTAATATGCAACTCAAAAACTTTGGAGCTGGAAACTTAGAAGGGCATCAGCATTTTATTTTTATTTTTATTTTTTTGGAAACAATCAAGAAACTACATATGAGTCATAACGAGGTTTGAACTCGAGACCTGACACCGCTAGCTGGTAGAACTAGAAGGGCATCTGCATTAGCCTATTACTCACTCTGTAATAAAATTGTAAAAACATTGATCATGGTGCCACTGGAATTCTCTTACTGTGTAATTGGAATACTCAATAACATACATACCCTAATAAAAACTTGTTCCATTGTTTGTTACTTCTTTCACATTGTTAACAATCGATCTCTTTTATATTTTACAAATAAATTACAAAAATATATATAATTAATTAAATACAAGCAAGTAAACCCATCATCCGGATCCAAATCCATATCAACTAACAACCCGATTATGAAGACGGCCAAATGCTTACTTTCTCTTTTTCGACTTTACAATAAATAGCCGTAACAGCAGCCACAAAATACACCTGTATAAATATTATCGACGCCGTATGGTATTTTATCACGCTCTCACCGGTCGCTAGTTCCACCAACACCAACGCCGCCAACCCAAGCGCCGCCACCCGCCCATTCATCCTTTCCGAATACGGGCTAAACCCGAACTCCACTTTCAATCCACCTGACGTCGGTTCTTTCAAAGGCACCGGCGGAAGATACAAGTTTGCCCCGGACCCGGAACTCCCACCGGCTTTTTTACCCGATTTTTTGCTTTTCCGTGCGTCAGCTTTCTTTCCTGTGCCGCTTTTGTAACGTAGCAGGACTTGTGACAGACGGTCTTCGAAGGATTCAGGTTCGGGTGGGTCGGATGTTGTTGTGGGTGTGGGTTGGTTCTCGGAGCTTTCTGGGGTGGCTTTGGTGGTGAAGGTGAGGGATTGGTGAGGTGGCGCGTGGGGACGGAGTCGGGAAAGAGAGAGTGGTGTTGAGAAAAGAGGGTTGGAGATTGAAGATGCCATTGTTGTTGTGATGAAAAGCTTTTTTTTCTCTGTTTGTGTGGTGGATTTTCAAGTGTGGATAAGGAGTTGCTATTTGTTAGTCTTTCCTTTTTCATTTTTCTAAAAATATAATAAAAATGTAAATAAATAAATAAAACAAAACATAAAAGATTTTAGTGATGATATATTGATATGTATATATATTTACATTTTATAAAAGATGTAGATCGAAAGAGACATCTTTAAATCTTTAATTATGGGTGCCATTTTGGCATTAGCAAATGTTCAACTCATAAGGATGATTCCAAGTAACTTTTTTGACACAGTATAATACCGTAGGAGGCTAGGTTTGAACCTGAAATATGTGATATTAACAAAGTCATTCTTGGGGCTTATATGTTTTTTTTAGGTATCGGTACCAATTGATCTATAAGTATATGTATATATAGCCATCACTTTTTACATTTTGTAGGGGAAAAAAAAAAGAAAAAGAAAATTACATCAATTTAAGAAAATAGTACATCAAATTTTTTAAGAATTGACGGTATCAAACAACCTTCAAGGTGGTATAATGATTAACATTATGAGATTTTTGCAAGAGGTTATTGGGTACATTCTTAGGGCTATAAACCGAACGAAATGTAAATGAATGCACGTGAATTATGTTTATGTTAGTTCATTTAATTAAAAGAATGAATTTTCTTATTAATGTTTGTTCATTTAACTTAACGAACAAACACTGACGAATTTCTTGTAAAACGGTTCATGAATGGATCGTCGAATGTTGAGTTTGTTTACAACTCTAATTCCTGGGATGGTTAGTTTGGAAATAGTAATAAAATACCCTACTTAGATTGTGTATATTTGAGCCTTGAAGGTATTATTATTATTATTATTGTTAATAATGTGAATTAGAGTTTATCATACTTAATTATGTTATTAATTTAAAAATCTAAAAAATAAACATATATTAATAATGATTTGTTAGATATAAATCGTTGATTGTAGAATCAAGTAGCGTTCCATTAAAGATCTTTAAGTTAAGAAAAATGGGTAGTTAATTTCTGCAAATCATGTCAACTTTAATAAATAACACTTGTGATATACTTCTCAACTCATTTTAATAATGTGACTATTATTATATACAAGACCTAATTAATTACATGTAAAATTCTATGTTTTCATTATTCACGTATACATTTATTTCTATCATATATTGTTAGTAAGAAAACCTTTTCGATCCGTTACAAACAACCATTTAATTACCAACCAAATGCATATAAGAGCTTGTTAGCTAGTTTCTAATCATATACTACTGAAACACGTACGTACTTTGTTTGAAGAAACGCTTTAATTAATATACCATGCATATGCATATATATAGTAGTTTGAGAGTACGTGAACGTATTCATGTTTGATAAAAAGTTTGACAAATTCATTCTTGTTTAATGTTTATCATAATTATAATTGATTTAGACACGCATAATAGTTGATCAATAATAATTCAATGAAATATATTGTTGTACGTAAAATTGATTTTCTTAACCTTTTGCTTTAAATGGTATGTATCTTGTAAAATTGTTTTGACAAAATCGTTATCTTAATTTGTAGATGTAAATTTAAAGTTCATTACAAAATGAAAAATGTCACAAATGATGATCAAGATGCGTATTTTTAAAAAAATATGTGACAGGTATACAATTTATGTACGATATCATTCTACGTATCTTTGTGCTAGTATTGTAGTAGGTACTAATGTACTATAACAGTGGTCAAAAGTCAATGCAACATTTAAATAAGGGTTTGGGCTTTATTTAAACTGTTACAAACTTTTAGTTTTCTATTTGAAGTTTACAGGAAGACAAGACAATAAATATATTTATCTGAGTTACTAACTTACTACTAAAAACATGCCCATCGAGATCCATATAAACGGCCCAAATATTTCAGCTTGGATCTGTAAAGGCCCAAGTGCATTATTAGTTCTATTTTATTTTTAGTTTTTTAAATGTAACTATCGAACCGAATATGATTATGTACATTTGATTTTTAAGTAGATTTGAAAAGGAAATGATATATCCTTCTTAAAAAACTAGAAGATTACCCGCGCAATGTGGCGGTGAGACGTGAGTAGCGATGGACAATGGTAGTGACGTGATGTGGGTATTGTAGGTACTTTAAGGGATGATGGTATTATGGGTATTTTAGGTGATGTTATTGAAAGAATAATATGGGTATTTTAAAGAATTGAGTGATAGAATAATAATAGATGATAGTGGTAAAATAGATATATTAATTTTTTTTTTATAATGTATTATAAAAATAATATATTATTAATTAATATATAAATAATATAGATATAAAATAATAAGACATTAAATAATAGATATTATGATAAGATAAATAAAGAAATGTTAAAAAAATTTAAACTTTAAGATTCCAAGCTTTTGCTTTATAAAGTAGTATAGATTATTGGTTATTTGAAGTTTGAATTAAATTTTAAGAAATGCATTTATTTAGTTAGTTAAATAGCATTTAAGACATAAAATGTCAACAAAATTTTCGGTTTGTACACAATTGTGTCATGTTTTGTTGTTTTTTTTATTGATTTATTGATTTATATATACAAACTGAAATTTCAAATTTTGTAAAAGTTTGATGCTTATGATCGGATTTATGCAAAAATTTTTCTGCACTCTTTCATTTTCTGATAAGGTTTTTTCTTCATCTTTTTCGTCGAAATACGACCAAAGGTAATATATAATTATATAAATTTTAAAAGTTCGCTAAATAACATGGAATATGTAAATCTTTATTATTCACCTATGAAACTAAGACTATGTGGAGTGGGGCTTCTAAAGGAAACCTCTCCCCATCTCTTTTTATGTCAAGTGTCATCCTAGTCATCAAAGGGGCTTCTCCTATTTTTTTTCTTTTTTTGGGGAAGCCTAGTTATGTTTTTTTTTTTTTGACTTTTTACTTTTAGTATTTAATGTTGTTTATTTTTTTTTACTTTTTTTACTGTATAGTAAAATACTAAACTAATAAAAATAGTAAAACTAAAATAAAAATAAAAAACCGAAAACATATAAGTTTATTTATATATAATTACCAAACATCGTTGTCGGTTGAGAAAATGGAGTAGTCGGCGTGTTTGC
>JAOEHQ010043312.1:0-12097 GCA_025447715.1 Asclepias incarnata | reverse complement strand
AGGAAAATTTAAAAAATCTATGAAAATTTAAAAAATATATGACAAAATTTAAATTTCAGGGTGGGCATTTGACCCCCGTGCCCACCCTCTAGAACCGCCTCTGTTTACATTATACATCTGAGTTTACTCAAAGAGATATATGCCACTAAAATGGAATAAAGACGGTCTAACCATAGAAGAATCATAAACATCTATCTGTAGTGTTAAAATGCAAGGATAAAAACCAATCGACGTCAACGTGGAGTTAACTTACTTGATAAAGACTCTTGCCTCTTGGAGTAGAGACCAAAGTTCAATCCTTAACAATGGAACGGTTTAATATTATTTGGTGTAATTTTAGTACTATGTTTGTTGTTAAAAAAACAAAACAAAACAATCGACAATTTGACATATATTAATGGAATGGAATTAGATGCAGTATACAATGTCCAAGTTGATGTAAGTTAATGCTTTTTTTTTGTCCTTATAAGTAATTATAACCATGCTAACATTCCTAAGGAGATTCGCCAGTATTTCTCTCGACAGTTGGTAATAATCCATTTATGTCAACTAAAGCTAGAGGTACCCTTGCAATGCAAGGACGGTGTAGGGGTGGTGACCGCGACGAGTAGTGTAGATAATTGATGTAAATGTAATTAATGTTAATGAGATAGTCTAGGTATTGTAGGATAATTAATGTTAACGGTATAGTGTAAAGATAATTAATAAGCATAAGGGCATTGTAAACATTTCCAACTTTGAAAATGTGTAATTTTCGACATTGACACGGAATTTTTATTAAGAAGTATAGATATGAAAATTTGTAACATTCTTTGAAAGTATGAACCATTCTTTTATTAAAAATTTATAGTAATGGTCCATTTTATTTTTATTTTTATTTTTAACAACAAGTTAGTAGTTAGCATTCGAGACCCTTAAGTAACATCCAATTGGGCAATATGCAGAGCTCGAACCACGATTCACGATCTCTCGATATCACCCTTAATGGAAACCCTCAGGGATATTATCCTGAGGAGAATACCTTGGAGAGAGAGATTCGAACCTGAGACCTCTCCAAAAGAAAACCTCCCTCTTACCTCACATGTTGCAACTAGGTGGCCACTTGATCTACCTCAAGCGGTTCGTTTAATTTTATATTTTTTCTTCCTTTGAGCAATAAATTACTAGTTGAACAATTTGAATTACAATTCGTATTAAATTTATTTGTTCAAATTATTTTCACTTTAGGCAACTACGGTATAATATTAACATATATATATATATATACCTCAATATATACTAAAACAAGATTCTGAAAAAGCTCATGACTCACCAGAATCTTTTTGTTTCCCGCCCCTCTCTCCTCTTTAATGACATTTCTTTTTTTCTTTTCTTTTTTTCTTTACCTATTTTTAACATTTATAATAATATAAAAATAAATTATATTCTATTATACTTTATATATCTTTATCTTAATTAAAATTTTAAAAAGTTTTTTTATTTGTGTAAATAAAAATATAACATTTTAGTTATTTTGAGTTTATTTTTCGGTAACCATAGTTTATGTTTACTAACCTATATATAATTTATGTATTTTATCATACATGTTATTATTTTATTGACATTTTTTAAATTTATATATAGATGCTTATTTATATTATGTTTATGTTTTATCATACATTAGCCTTTTTTTTAGAAGGGAAATATATCCTACTCTTACTTCTAAATTCTACGAATGCCTAGGATGCAACCTAAGACTTCCGAAAACCCCCCAATAATCCACTCTCACAAATGAAAAAATGAAAAGAATGCTTGCGTTGTGAACGATAGGTCACTAACACATTAGCCATTTTTAATTAAAAAAATGAAAAGAACGTTTGCGTTGTGAACGATATAATTCCAATACAAATTGACACTATCATACATATATGAATAACTCACTATGGTATAAACTGGTACAAGAACTCGCTGAAGCCTAATTTTGTTGTAAAATATTCAATAAATTATCATAACAACACATATTGAAACGAAAGCTATATGGTATGTGTTTTGAAACCACCCGTCCATCGGACGGGTCCTAAGACTAGTATATAACTATAACTTAATCTGTTCATATGTAAATAAATTTGTTCACATATACCATTCACATATGAACATATCAAGTTATCAAGTTATAATTTAAAGGTTCTCATGGTTCCTCCAATTCAAATGGTTCTCACATGAACCTTTTCCATTATTGATAATAATATAAATCTTTGAACAAAAAAAAAAAAAAAAAAAGAATCTCCCATCCCCTTTGACGCCTTAAAGCCATTTGACATGTTCGCCCATTGACCTAAACATTTTAAGACCCGTTTGAGATAAAACAAAATCCAAATTGATCTACGTGTAAGTAAATGAGTTGAAATTGCCATCTAACACTAGATATATCAGTTGATGTGAAATATTCTGCTATGATGGAGATTAAAATATGCAAAATATGCATGTGCTTTTCTAAAGAATCATCTGCATAGTAGTCACAACTCACAATACTCGATATCACCAATTTTTTTAACTATGGCCAATAAAATGAAATGTTGCAATTTTCATGGGAAATGAGAAAAGGGATTAGTGCATGAAAGTATAATAAACTTTATCCGTTTTGTTATTATGCGTATCCAACTTTAAAAACCTCCATTGTATGTCCTCAACTCTTACTATTTCATGATTGATGTACCAAGTCTTCTAGGATTGAAAAATATACACACAATAGCAAAAACGAGCAAAGTTGGATACAATAGCAAAAATAGGCAAAGTTGGATACATACAATAACAATATGGTCAAAGTTGAATACTTACAATAGCAAAACGAAAAATAGAGTTTAATACACACAGTAGAGGTTTCAAGTTGGATACATCAATCGTGAAAAAATAAGAGTTTAATACGCGCAATAAAGGTTTTTAGAGTTGGATACACACAATAGCAAACCGAGGAAAGTTGAATACACTTTCATGCACTAATCCCCATCAGAAAATGGACAGCTTGGCAATTTATATGGAACATCACATAATATTTAATGTTTTGTAAATAACGTTGCACTTGAACCGACTATATTATTACGCAATGCGAATAGCTAGTTTTATAAGTTAGATGTGTACCTCTTTCAACCGTTTGAATCTATCAGCCAGCAGTTTCCCCTGTCCTTCAGTAGCAGCTAACAGATCTCCTGCATTCTGTTCTCCAAGATCTAGCAACTTCTTTGCGGTATATTTAATAGTACTATGAGGTTTATTTAGCCCCGAAGATATGTGAAATTCATCAACCATAAACCTCTGGTTAACAACTAAAAACCCAAACGTAAGGCCACCAGTAAGCATCTTGAAGAACAACGCTCCAAGTAGACACACACAAAAAGACGGATTTATAGAACTTAACTTTGATAAACTACCTTCCAAATTCCATCCATCCCATCCATTCGAGTAAAACTCCACCCCGGAAAATGAAGTATCAATGATGACACGTGCCCCATATTTTGCACAAACTGTGAGAAGGCTTTCCATCTCTTCATCACCATAAAGCAAACCCGTTGGGTTTATTGTGGGGCCAGAAATATAAACCCATGGTTTAGTAACGGTCTCCAATACGCTATTAAGTAGTTTTCCTGTCAGCTTGAAACCTTCTTCAAGCTGTGTGTGGATTTGCACAATACTTGCATTTAGAAACTTGGCAGCTGAAACATAATTCCCATTTGAACCAGTTGGTATGCACATACTTCCCCCTTCTTGAATGCAACATTGGACCAATTTGCTGAAAATAGCTAGTGGGCAGTCTGCATATAAAAATTCTGCATTGTTATCAGTTGACAACCCATATGCGTTTTTGATGAATTTTTTGAGGCTTGGTGTGACGTCACATTCAGATTTTGCTACATTTTGTCTCGCAAAACTTTCAAAGATGGCAGCCTTGACTGGAGTAGGCATAGGCAAAAAGATTTGATCCACATCCATGTGAATAAGGGAAGAGTTATCCGTTTCTATCAACGAGAACTCTGCATTACTAAGAACTGAGATGACTGAGGATTAAAATCCTATCATCTTACTAGATTTTGCATTCTCAGATTCTCTCTGAAGACAAATAGTAACAGGAGTCAAAGTCTAGAATTGTACAATTATGTGAGAAAGAAAAAGGAACGGATTACATATGTTGAATTGTATAATCAAATAAAATCTAAGAAAAAGGTCCAGATAATTCATGTTTGACTCATTGGAGACCAAACATAACCCAAAGGGACCAAACTTAAACTAAATGGGTCAGAATTTCCACATTCATATATTTTCTGTAGAAGCATGCTTATAAGCATGTTTTAAATTTAGCAACCCCAGATAGGCTTATCCTCCCATACAACTAGCAGTAACAAAAGATATAAAAAAGTTTATGGAAAAGACGACCATAATATGAGTCAGAATTTCCACCTTTATATATTTTTTCTGGTGTTAAATATGATTAAATTTATTAATCTAAATAGAATAAGTAACCTCTGCAGGCGAATGTCTACCGGGAAGCTGAAATGACAAAAGTTCATGGAAAACACAACCATAATAGTATTGGCTAATCAGTGCAGTATTTCCCTGTAATAGCTCGACACTCTTAGCCAGTGCTTTACAAATGGTTTGTTCTTCTGATATCACAAAAGCTACTTCAAGATCTGTATAAACCTGTAAAAAGATTTGATTTTACAGTAATTAAGGAGCATTATGATGGTAAATAACTGACTAAACTGACAGAATATCAGCGAGATGGTAATCTCTCACCTTCTAAAGAGCCAACAATTGCATTGAACATAGAACCCAATTATGTTAAATAAGTCGATTTCGGTTATATTTTATCTCCAACAGATCAAAAGGGTAAAATGTAAAGACTTGGCTAAAGTCATAATAGGTCAAATGGGTCGACCAGGTTAATCGCGTAAAATGCCACTCCAAGTGTTTTCAAAGTCTAAAATATTGCTTTGTCATAATTATTAGCTTTTAGAATCTTACTTCATGCATAATTACTTGATTTTCTTTATGCAAATGGTTAGGGAAGAGTTGGTGGGTTAGTCAAACCCTGCCAAACCCATTATAGACTTCTACTAAAAAGCAATCTAGTTTTACCGCCATTTTTAATCTGTCGCCCAACCCACTCAACATTTACAACTATGCTTATCACTTTCAACTACAAAATTGCTGATTACAAAATGTGAATTACCTGGTTTTTCAATAACCCACAGATAACAGCTGCATGCGAAGGTAGAGGAGTTCTAGCAAGATATTTCAGGACCCCATTCGAACTGGGGAGACTGGAAAGTTCAAATTGGTATGATATGTCTATAAAAAGTCGAGATCCAATTTCACTTGTAGTACTTAAAATGTGCTCAAAAGATGAGCTGGTAACAGCTTCAAATTGAGCCATCCCAGTAACTACCACTTATGGCCTTAATTTTTTTATTAGCTCGATCATTAGATCTGACTGGTGTGGTGCCTCTATGACGGTGATTTGGTTTATTGGTGACTTATTGCTCTCATTCTGCGGAAATGTAGATCAAGAGCAGAAGTAAATTTTCGTATGAAAGCTATTTCAATTTTTACATACAGCTTACGCTAAACTTGCTATACCTCAATCTCAACTGATGTTAACCATTTCTTGGGTAGGTGTCGACTTAGATGATCATCAACAATGGCAAGACTTGGAGTAAACAATTGCAGAGCATTCTCAATGGCTGTTGCCCTTGAAGGAAAAACAACGACATTCTAGCAGAATGGTTAAGAAGAAAGTCAAGAATGTGAATTATTTGTCACATAAGAATGTAAGAGAGTAATTGCATAACCAAGATGAGATGTCGATTCTTAAAAGAGGGATGAAAAATGGTAGAGCATTAAAAGCATACTCGCAGGATGAATTTTGATAACAAATTCAAGCAAGCAACCAATTTTTTAATGGAAAACTTTAAGAAACCTTTCAAAATACTATTTTCCAATAAATGTCTAAAAGTTGGTTTTTCCTATCCTGAGATATCCATAGTAAAGGAAAATGAATTCTCTTACCCTGAGATATCCATAGTAAAAGAAACCATTATTAAGGGTGTGTTTGGTTTATGGATATTGGAATGAAGGAATGACTTGCATTCTCAGGTATCAAATCCATTATCCTAAGAAGGAATGACTTGCATTCTCATTGAAATTCTTTGGTTAATGACTTTGGGATTACAAATTAGATATCGAATTCTTTCTTAGCCCACCTAGGATAGTGGGTTTGAAAACTTGTACCCATTCCCTTCTAAAACCAAACACATCCCAATACAGCTTTTGAATGAATCACATTAAAGAAATTCAGCTAATGTATGAATGTTCTTTTCCTATATTTGAAATTGGTATATAGAGTCTAGAATTAAATAGCTGCTATACAGTGCAACAAAAGGAATTAGAAGGCTTCGACCAGGGAAGCTTCTGAAAGCATTGAAAACCTTGTCAAAGCAATGGTGTCGAATAGCGTTGTCGTTTCAAAAAATTTTAACCATCTGAAAACCTTCAGGTAATTTGGAGTTTGAACACTGCTCTTTTGTTTTTATCAACCAATGATTGCCAGAATACATCTATGGACCTGGCATTGATCAGAAGAGCATAAAAAGTTTGTCATTTGTGTTCAGTTTGAGACGTAAAGTTAAATGCTTCAGAATTATATCACTCAGCCCAAAATTATGTCACAAGCTTTTAGGCTTTAGCAGTGACAAAGGAAAACATCTTGAACAGCGAAATGCCCACAAAAAACAAATAATACAATAGCAATGCAGCAGATAGACTGAACAAATACTAGAAAGCAAGGATTCTTACATCAGCACTAACTGGTACATGGTGATATGTTCTCATGAAGCCTACAATCAGATCACGGAACCTTTTACTTCCAGAAGGAAGCTCATACTGGAGGCGCGAATTGTCTTTCAAAACACTAACAAGATATGCTAGAAATGGGATCTTCTCATCCGCAACCGAATCATCTTCAAATGATAAATCCAAGGAATTGCTGATATCTTGAAACCCATTTTTGAGGAATTCAAAGATGGTCTTAACCTATTAGTTTAATTGGTTAGATATATGCTCAAATTAGAAATAGTAGTATAGGTGAAGTTATCAGTGCTAATTGCATAAATACATGTTAAACTTCAATTTAATTTCTATCTTAGGCAACAATCTTTTTCCCTGATGAGAATCATCGAAGTTTCAAAATTTTGATTTTCGGTAACCTCACACAGTAATCAGTCAAATTGCTGCGTTGGTGTAAATTTTGACTTTATCCAAAAACTGAACTCAAGTGAAAACTTTGATTAGTTACCCGAAACAAAAACTAGACCGAAGTTGGCTACGTTTTTTTACATCTAGCCTTGGTTACCAACAACACTTTTGTATTTCTTATTGCAAAAACCTTATTTGGTTGTCGAAGCTGGCAGCTGTAAACCGATAAAGCATGAGAAATGCGTCCACCAGCCTTTCCAAAGGCCCATGCAGTCCTAGCACAAATCGGCTGGTCCCCAACAAGTCCCATAAAGAACTCAAAACGGTGTGGATTATTTTTCTCAATTTCAACCAAAGCTGATATGTCAGTGTCAGCAGCTTGGAGAATTTTGGTTTGCCAGATCTGTGTGACAAGGAGACCACGTCGTTGAAATAGCCGTCTACAAACAGCTTGACCTGGACGGCCTCCCATATTTAAAATCATGATTCCCATAGGCTTGATGACATCAATACCTTCTTCAACTGCCTTAGCAACCAAACCTAACCCAAACTGATCCTCAACAAAACTCTGTGCGACAATTGGAAAATATAAGTTAATATAAGCATATACTCGAGAAAGTGGCAGCACATTAATTATATGTTGGACATGGTATAAACATATAATCAAGAAAGAAAGATGGCAAATAAGCATAGTTTGTGAACTAAAAGCCTATGCAGGAATCTGAAACGAGTAGGAGTGATGCTGACATCAAGCATGTCAGAAGGCGTAATCCAAACAAACAAATTAAACAAAAGAAGGGAATAATAAAATCACCAATGAATGATGTCAAATGGTGTAGTAAGGGAAGGTATTTTTCAATTTTTGAAGTCTCGTTGAAGCATCAGTGATGACGAATTAAAATAAAATACAAAAAACAAAGTCGATTACACGCAAATGAGCTTCAACATTCGGAATGATTCATAGCATCAGATAACGTTATCAAAGTGTCGGGCACAGGATGCTCTTATCCACACAGACCACACTGTTATTTATACTGATTGGTGAGCCAGGAAATAAGCTTCAACTATTTAGTGATGAAAGCTTAGATTTAAATACGTAGTCTAGGATGAATCCCGAACACCCAAAAACAAACTTAAATTTCCTTTGAAGTACATATCATGGAATTTAAAAAAGTTCACTTACCTGAAGTGCACAGTAATTACTTAATGAATGTAGAAACTCTTCGCTAGCATTTTCTGTGATAAGATTGGACATTGCATCAGGATTCGGATTAAGAATCTACAAGATAATGTTGAGTGTATATCAATATGCAAGTTGTGAAGATCATAAGACGAAACAGCAAGAACAACAAAAGCAGCCATTTCTGAAAATGACCTGTGGTATACATCCGACAATTCGTTCAAGCTCTATGTGATTATCTCTGCAATAAGACAGTAGATCAGATTCATAAAATTCTACCCTGTCAAGCAAAGTTCTCTTCTCGTCATCATAAACGGGCTGTCCATTGTCATCAAAAGCATTTAGATACAAGTTTATCCAAGAAATCTTCACAGCTCTTGGATTTATATCAAGCCCATAGACCTGTAAGACATTATTTTAAACGGCATATCCTAAATCAGGGCTCCAAGTTGAGAGACAATGATAACTTTTACCTTTGTTGGTGACCATCTCTCAGCAATGGCTATGGATATCCATCCATTTCCACAGCCTATCTCACCAACTATCTTATCTTTAAAGATAGTATCGGGTTGTCTATTCAGTCCCTCATAGAAAGTAAAGGACCAGTCCTCCGGCAAAAAAATGCTGGGGATGACCATTGTAGTTAACTTGTTTCTTTTCTTAGAACCTGCGTCAGGCAGGAAAAACCGAAAAGGCAAAACAACATTTCATCCAAGACATGCATGTACTAAAATAGAGCAGGTCGTAGCTTTTACAAAACAACATCTAAGCGTTTATGAAACTAATATATTGAATCCTGAAATATATTAAACTGTCACTTTAAGCTTTACAGGATCATTTTTACAACTTTTACATGGAAAACTAGTATTTAGTCAAGGGTTTAAGCCGTAAAATGCAACAAACTCTTGGATTAGTACACGGTACTTGCATCACGTACCTTTTGATTTACAGATATATCAATTAAAATTTCAAATTTTATACATGTATCACACTTTTAACCGGATTCCGGCAGCTTTTTTTATGGATCATTTTTGTGAATTTTTCTTCATCTTTTCCGCCAAAACTTTGTTGACATTTTTCAGCTTAAACCCTTGATTAATAAAACTCTCCAGAGGTTAAATTACATACATGCAAATGCTTACCACTGACATTCACATACATCTTCGAAATGAAATCAAACTAACATATAAGCAGTCTCTACACCGTCGTGGTAGGGGTAAGGGCTGTCTACATCTTAACCTCCCCATACACCGTCCCCATACACCGTCGTGGTATTGGGACCCAAAAGGGAGACGGCATTGGGTGCCTATATATATATATATATATATATATATAGTCTAGTGAGTAATAAATATCATCATTAGGAGATGCATAACAGACCTTCATTTTGTCCGAGAAAAACGTCTTGTATTTGAAAATGGTAAGTATCCAGACACTTTTCGAATACCCCATCATCTGATGTTTCAAGTTTTTTCTTGAGAAGTCCAAAGAATATTCGGGCTTGGGTTCGAGTATTCGGATCCTCGAGGCGTTCTAAAAGTGATCTGAAGGCAGTGTATGCAGAGTCACCAGAATGTGAACACTGATTCAAGAACTCGTCTATTGATCCAACACCACCAGCCATGGACGGACAAATAACAAAAATAAAACAATTAAGTTGTTTTTAGTTATCGAATTGTGAACACCACCGTTGTAGTGTCCAATACAAAACAAATGAAAGAAACCTGAGAGGGATATGGATGTCGGCTTCGCGCTATTTTATGCATTATTATTATTACTACTACTTTTATTATTTTATTACTTTTTATTATCTCTAATCTACATCTACCAATCTACCAATATATATATATATATATATATATATATATATAAGAGCATGTTAAATTAAAAAATGAAGAAATAATAACCCTTAGATGATTTTCAATTTTCAATTACAACCTCTAGATCTAAATAATGATATTAACATTGACTTAATTATTAGTCAAACACAACATTAGTACTTCAACTTTATATAATCTACCAATTTATATTAACATCTATTTTTAATACATATACCTAATAATAAGTTAGGAAAACTAAGGGCACGAGGAGTGGGGCTGCGGGCTGGTTCGCGAGCTCGCGAGCTCAGCGGGAACACCGCCGCCCCTACGAGATAGTGCGCGAGTTGGAGGAAGCGGGCTGGGAGCTCGTGGCGAGAAAGACTCCAGCCGACCGTTACAGGGACGATTTGTGTAAAAAAAAAAATTCTTCTGAAATATATATATATATTATATGTATGTGTGTGTAGTGTGTGTGCAGGTGTGTGTTTAGATAAAAAGAAAAGGAAGAAGAAGAGTATGTATGTGTGTTGTGTGTGAAAGAGATATATATATTTATATTACTTGTTTTTTTTTTATCTTCTTCATTATATATATATATATATAATATAATATAATACTTGTTTTTTTTTCTCTTATAAATTCATTTAATTATGTAGTTTCTTTTTATTTTACGAATTGTACTTTTAATTTTAGTTATTAATAAAATGTTTGTTTTTTTATATAATTGTTTAGTATTAATATAAGTTGGAAGGGTTAATGTTGCAAATTTATAAATTTGAAGGACAAATTATGAATATTTAAAAAAGGATTTGGGAGGGTTGAGAAATGAGAATGATGGGCGTCACTGCAGAGGGTTAGATAGAGGGTTGAATGGTTGAAATGACGTGGAAGAATTTGATTGGATAATTTTGAGAGGGTTGGACTTGAACCACTCCTTGCACCCTTAGGGCGTTTGATACAAATGAATCATAGAGAATGGAATTAAAATAAAGAATAAAAATGAAGAGAATGATCATAAGACCAATGGGAGTGGGGGCGTTTTTTTACACTTTTTTGCCCCGGAATGCCCTGAAACGCCCCGGAACACCGCCCCAAGGGGCGTTCCTTTGTCTTAAAATTCGTGCAACTTTCCAAATGGGACGGGCATTTCCAACAAAAGCACACACACAATAAATCTAATAATAAAAATATAAATAAAAAAAACACAAAAACATTTTTAAAAAAAGTACAAAGGGGTGTTGGGGGACTTTCCCCACTCCCAATGGTCTAAATGTAAAGAATCAAATCGAATTCCACTGTTTGATACAATCCGAGAATTCATTAAAAAAATGAAATGCTTTTTTTGTTTGGTGAATTATAAGGTGTTGCTATTTCCACCACAAAAGACAAAGGATCGTACAACACATACTGCATATCGTACAAGTATTTTAAGCTTCAAAGGGGTGAAAATAGCTCTCAACATGGTGGAAATAGAAAACCCCGAATTATATTGTAAAAATTAAGGTATTTCAATTTCAAGTACGATCAAAATAACTATAAATCAAAGTCAAACTCTGAAATTAATACTGTACCATTCATTCTCAATTGCAAACAAACATGAGCCTGCCCTTCAATTCCATTTCTCATCATTCCATTCCCACCTAGTACATTACATATAGTTGCATAGATATACAAATTCACATTCTCATACCCTTTTCTTTTTTCTCTCTCCAAACAAAAACCCTAAAAATTTCACCTGTTTACCCACACAAGTGAGTTCTCTCTCTCTCTCTCTCTCTCTCTCTCTCTCTCTCTATATATATATATATAGGGTAAGGTTACTGTGCGAAGGCTCTTAAAGTGCGAAGTGTGCGAAGGCCGCGTTTTTTTT